>CAMZMU010000117.1:69571022-69771871 GCA_947311845.1 Poa pratensis
TTGATGACGTGAAACACACGTTCGTTGGGAGACCCCAAGAGGAAGGTATGATGTAGTCAGCAGCAAGTTTTCCCTCAGAAAGAAACCAAGGTTATCGAACCAGTAGGAGCAGCAACTCTTCAGAAGGTTGTCAACGGCGCCAGAAAAATAGCTGTCGCAGGGAGTCTGGACTGTTGACGTGGAATCTGCACACAACACAATCAAACTACTTTGCCCCAACGAAACAGTGAGGTTGTCAATCTCACTGGCTTGCTGAAAACAAAGGATTAAACGTATGGTGTGGAAAATGAGTATTAAATTGCAGAGAATGAAAAAGGAACAGTTTGCAGTTTGTGGTTGTTTAATCAGTGTAAAAGAATGGACCGGGGTCCACAGTTCACTAGTGGTGTCTCTCCATAAAAGATAACTAACATGTTGGGTGAACAAATTACAGCTGGGCAATTGACGAATAGTGAGCGCATGACAATGCATATACATGACATGTTGACTACTATGATATTTAATTGGGCATTACGACATAATACATAGACCGTTATCCAACAGCATCTATGACTAATAATCCACCGCCGGGTTGTCATCCGAGTCCCCCGTTGGTATTAAGTTGCAAGCAACGGATAATTGCATTAAGTAAAGTGCGTAATGTAAACAAACACATATGCCCGTGGACATAGCATCGTTAGGTTATCCCTAGTGGCAACAGCACATCCACAACCTTAGAACTTTCTGTCACTGTCCCAGGTTAAACGGAGACATGAACCCACTATCTAGCATAAATACTCTCTCTTGGAGTTACAAGCATCTACTTGGCCAAAGCATCTACGAGTAACGGAAAGCATGCAAGATCTTAAATAACATATAAGATAGATTGATAATCAACTTGACATAATATTCAATATTCATCGGATCCCAGCAAACACAACATGTAGCATTACAATAATATGATCTTGATCATGTAGGGCAGCTCACAAGATCTAAACATGATGGCACAAAGTGGAGAGACAACCATCTAGCTACTGCTATGGACCCGTAGTCCAAGGATGAACTACTCACGCATCACTCCGGAGGCAGGCATGGCGATGTAGAAGCCTCCGGTGACGATTCCCCTCTCCGGCAGGGTGCCGGGAAGAGGTTCTGAACCCTCCCGAGCTAGGGTTGACGACGGCGGCGTCTCTGGACTTTTCGTGGATATTTGCTCAGGTACTTAGGGTTTTCGCGTCGGGGGGAATAAGTAGGCGAAAGGGCGGCGGCTGCGGACCCCCGAGGGGCCCACACCACCCAGGGCGCGGCAGAGGGGGGCCCGCGCCCTAGGTGCGTGTGGCCTCCTGGTGGCCCTCCTCTGCTGCTCCTTCGCTCCGTCAGGCGTGTTCTGGAAAAATAGGCACCCCCGTGTAGTTTCGTCCAATTCCGAGAATATTTCCAGACTAGCTTTTCTGGAATACAAAAACAGCAGAAAACAGGAACTGGCACTTCGGCATCTTGTTAATAGGTTAGTCCCAAAAAATGTATAAAAGTGATATAAAGTAGATGCAAAACATGTAGCAATTGGTATAAAACAAGCATGGAACATCAAAAATTATAGATACGTTTGAGACGTATCAGCATCCCCAAGCTTAGTTCCTACTCGTCCTCGAGTAGGTAAACGATAAAAACAAATAATTTTTGAGGTGACATGCTACTATCATAATCTTGATCATATAATATTGCAAGGCACATGTAAATGAATGAAGTGATCCAAGTCAATGGTCTATAATTTGCTACCAAATAGATAATGAGTAAACAATGAATCACACAAGCTAAACGTTTTCATGAATAGTACTTTCGAGACAAGCATCAAACAGTTTTGCATAAGTGTTAACTCATAAAGCAATAGTTTCTAATAAAAGGTATTTAATCAACACAAAGGAAGAATTTAGTTTCAGCATTTGCTTCAACTTTCAACATATTTATCTCATGGATATTGTCAACACAAAGTAGTATAACAAGTCCAATACATTGCATATAACGCATGTTGTAACAAAGTTGACACTAGTGTTTGCTTGTGGAAGACAGAAAGAATAGGAAAACTGACTCAACATAAAAGTAAAAGAAAGGCCCTTCGCAGAGGGAAGCAGGGATTAAATCATGTGCTAGAGCTTTTAGGTTTTTGAAAGCATATAGAGATTGCATAAAATATTTGATACTCCTCCCAACCTTGCTAACACAAGCCATGGCTAACCGAATCCTCGGGTGCCTTCCATCAATCACATACCATGGAGGAGTATCTATTTTTGAGAGGTGTTTGTTAATTGTCAACGAATGGTAGCGGGTGAGAACAGTATTCTACCTGTCGAACGGACTTTTAAGAGCGGCTCCCATGAAGGACGTTATTTCTACCAGCAAGGCAGATCATCCCTCTTTCTCTTTGGTTTACACACATTCAGGTATTTCACTGTTTGTCATTGCTTACTGATGAATCAGGGCAAAAGTGTGAAGAGAATTAATTGGTTAAAGTTGTAATTAATTGGGACTGGGCACCCCGTTGCCAGCTCTTTTTGCAAGTTATTGGATAAGCGGATGTATATGCCACTAGTCCAGGTGTAAAAGTCCACTCGACAAATAGAATAAAGAATAACCACACTAATTCCTCATGAGCTAGTAAACATTGACACAAAAAGGGAATAATAACATTTTGAATAATTTAAAGGTAGCACATGAAAAATTTACTTGGAGTGGCAAGGAAATACCACATATAGGTAGTTATGGTGGACACAAATGGCATGGATTTTGGCTCAAGGATTTGGATGCACGAGAAGCATTCCCTCTCAGTACAGAGTTTAGGCTAGCAAGGTTATGTAAGCAAACAAGAATATCAACCCGTACACCAAGTTTTATATGACAAACATATTGCAAACGTTATAAGACTTCATACCGTCTTCCTTGTTAACCAAACCCTGTTATTAGAAAATATCTAGACCTTAGAGGTACCACCGATGCAAACCAAATTTTCAACAAGCTTTACGGTAGTTCTTCACTAATAGGCTTAACTCATGTGATGCACAATTTAATCATGATCTACTTGTTAACTCAAAACAATTGACAAGCATCAAGTTATCCATTTTAGTGATCTACAAGATTAAGCAAGTTTTTCCTTATACCAATTACCACATGCAACATTTTCTGAACCAACCAAACACCAATCAATTTATTTCATCAACTCTCCAAACAAATATAAGTGAAGCAAGAGAGTACTTTCTACAAAAGAAAGCTAATAGCTCTGACAAGAGATACATGAAAACAAGAGCTAAAAGCTGAACAGCGCTAGATATGAATACTCAACAAATATAAGTGAAGAATAGGAGTATTCTCATGAAAAAGCGGAGCGTGTCTCTCTCCCAATCAAGAATGCTAGGGTCCAGTCAAGCTTTATTGAAAATAAAATGCAATACTGAAAATAAAAGCACACAGACGCTCCAAGAAAAGCACATATGATGTGAAAGAATTAAAATATAGTTTCACTAGAGATGACCTGATAATTTTGACGATGAAGAAGGGGATGCCTTGGGCATCCCCAAGCTTAGACGCTTGAGTCTTCTTGAAATATGCTGGGGAGATCCATGGGAGCCTCCCCAAGCTTAAGCTCTTCACTCTTCTTGATCCTATTATATCATCCTTCTCTCTTGACCCTTGAAAACTTCCGTCACACCAAACTCAAAGTAGATCTCATTAGAGGGTTAGTGCATAATCAAAAATTCACATGTTCTGTAAAGACGCAATATGATTTGTTACTTTAAACATTAGCTACAGCCACTGATGTTATGTGAAGCTCTTCCACCCAAAAAAGAATTTCACTCAACACTAGTAAAAGAGAGAATGCAAAAATAAAAAGGCATAATCTGTCTAAAACAGAACAGTCCGCAAAGACGAATTTTTTCGAGGCACTTACGACGCTCAGATCGAGAAACTCTGAACTAATGAAAGTTTCAGACATTCATAAAGATTACGCACAAAAATTTCAGATTTTTAACAATCTGGTGATTTTAGGAATTTCGTACAGTGAACAGCAAAAATCTGTTTCTGCGCAGCAATCAAAATTAAGCATCATCTTATCATTAGAGGCTACTCTTGGCACAACAATGCGAGAAAATAAAGATACAAAGGAGTTGCTACAGAAGTAAACAAACTCCTTGACTCAATAAAAGAAAAATTGCAGAAAAATAAAATGGGTTGCCTCCCATAAGCGCTTTTCTTTAACGCCTTTTAGCTAGGCACAAAGCATGCATCAAGTATTACCAAGTGAAGAAGCATCAACATTCTTACGCTTAGCTCTCTTACCTTTACCTTTATCTTTAGGAAATACTTGGTTACACATAGGTGAAGAGGCGAAATTCATAGTGCCTTGGCCCACATCTATTATTGCTCCAAAGCGTTTCAACAGGACCTTCCAAGCGTAATTTGTCCTACTCCTGCACATTCAATGACAAGATAATCAATAGATATTGTTATCCCTAAGAGTTTTGTAAATACTCCTTCAGCTACTCCCCTTGGTAATTTAATAGTATTATCACCCAAAGTTATACAATCTTCGCATTTGGAAAGCTCCCAAAGATTTAAGGAATCATAAATATTCTTGGGCATTAAACAGAATTCAGACATAATATCACAGCGAGAATGAAAAGTTTCACCATTTATAACAACTTTTACTGAGGGAATCCATCCCGATGGTTCAAAATTTACTGGCACATTATCATAATGTTCACGAATCTGATTATACCCTTCTTTAGACCAGATATGTTCGTTTCAAGAGCGTTAAGTCTATCACTTATGCTTGTCAAAGCCAAATCAATTTTAGTGATTGGGGGCTAGAAATTGTAATCAATTTTTTTATAGCATTAAAAGCTTGATCCCCATCATAACGAAGGAAATCTCCTCCTACCACAGCATCTAAAGCATATCTGTAGCAAAGAACAAGACCAAAATAAAAGCTACTAAGAAGCAGGCTTAAAGTCATTTTAGGTTCAGTTTTAGCATAGGACTCAGATATTCTAGACCAAGCATCTTTAAAACTCTCCTCACTCCCTTGCTTGAAAGTGAAGATCTCTTCTTCAGGTGACATTACTACTGGAACAGGGCTAGACATGATGACTAACAGAAAACAAAACTGAAAATAAACTAAATGCAAGTAACTAATTTTTTTGTGTTTTTGATAATTGAAAGCAAACAAGATAAAATAAAATAAACTAAGCAAGACAAAAACAAAGTAAAGAGATTGGAAGCGTGAAACTCCCCTTGCAGAAGACTGCTGTCTCCCCGGCAACGGCGCCAGAAAAATAGCTTGATGACGTGAAACACACGTTCGTTGGGAGACCCCAAGAGGAAGGTATGATGTAGTCAGCAGCAAGTTTTCCCTCAGAAAGAAACCAAGGTTATCGAACCAGTAGGAGCAGCAACTCTTCAGAAGGTTGTCAACGGCGCCAGAAAAATAGCTGTCGCAGGGAGTCTGGACTGTTGACGTGGAATCTGCACACAACACAATCAAACTACTTTGCCCCAACGAAACAGTGAGGTTGTCAATCTCACTGGCTTGCTGAAAACAAAGGATTAAACGTATGGTGTGGAAAATGAGTATTAAATTGCAGAGAATGAAAAAGGAACAGTTTGCAGTTTGTGGTTGTTTAATCAGTGTAAAAGAATGGACCGGGGTCCACAGTTCACTAGTGGTGTCTCTCCATAAAAGATAACTAACATGTTGGGTGAACAAATTACAGCTGGGCAATTGACGAATAGTGAGCGCATGACAATGCATATACATGACATGTTGACTACTATGATATTTAATTGGGCATTACGACATAATACATAGATCGTTATCCAACAGCATCTATGACTAATAATCCACCGCCGGGTTGTCATCCGAGTCCCCCGTTGGTATTAAGTTGCAAGCAACGGATAATTGCATTAAGTAAAGTGCGTAATGTAAACAAACACATATGTCCGTGGACATAGCATCGTTAGGTTATCCCTAGTGGCAACAGCACATCCACAACCTTAGAACTTTCTGTCACTGTCCCAGGTTAAACGGAGACATGAACCCACTATCTAGCATAAATACTCTCTCTTGGAGTTACAAGCATCTACTTGGCCAAAGCATCTACGAGTAACGGAAAGCATGCAAGATCTTAAATAACATATAAGATAGATTGATAATCAACTTGACATAATATTCAATATTCATCGGATCCCAGCAAACACAACATGTAGCATTACAATAATATGATCTTGATCATGTAGGGCAGCTCACAAGATCTAAACATGATGGCACAAAGTGGAGAGACAACCATCTAGCTACTGCTATGGACCCGTAGTCCAAGGATGAACTACTCACGCATCACTCCGGAGGCAGGCATGGCGATGTAGAAGCCTCCGGTGACGATTCCCCTCTCCGGCAGGGTGCCGGGAAGAGGTTCTGAACCCTCCCGAGCTAGGGTTGACGACGGCGGCGTCTCTGGAACTTTTCGTGGATATTTGCTCAGGTACTTAGGGTTTTCGCGTCGGGGGGAATAAGTAGGCGAAAGGGCGGCGGCTGCGGACCCCCGAGGGGCCCACACCACCCAGGGCGCGGCAGAAGGGGGGCCCGCGCCCTGGTGCGTGTGGCCTCCTGGTGGCCCTCCTCTGCTGCTCCTTCGCTCCGTCAGGCGTGTTCTGGAAAAATAGGCACCCCGTGTAGTTTCGTCCAATTCCGAGAATATTTCCAGACTAGCTTTTCTGGAATACAAAAACAGCAGAAAACAGGAACTGGCACTTCGGCATCTTGTTAATAGGTTAGTCCCAAAAAATGTATAAAAGTGATATAAAGTAGATGCAAAACATGTAGCAATTGGTATAAAACAAGCATGGAACATCAAAAATTATAGATACGTTTGAGACGTATCACAAATCTGGAGATCAATCTACTCTTGTAGACCAGATTAAGGATGCTCAAAAGCGTGACAAGGGTATTCTGAAGATCAAGGAGAACATTGCTAGCGGGAAGGGCAAATGTTTTTCTGTCAATGAATCCGGAGTTGTTTATTTTGGTGACCGCTTGGTAGTGCCAAGAAACGAAAATTGAGGGAGCTGATCCTCCAAGAAGCTCATGAATCTCCTCTCTCTATCCATCCCGGTAGTACCAAAATGTACCAAGACCTTCGACCACAATTCTGGTGGACCCGTATGAAACGGGAAATCGCCAAGTATGTTGCTAAATGCGACACCTGTCGACGGGTAAAGGCTGAACATCAAAGGCCTCCCGGCACTCTTCGCCCTATTGCAGTTCCCGAGTGGAAATGGGATGAAATCGGTATGGACTTCATCACGGGTTTCCCAGGTCTCCTAAGGGCAACAATGCTATCTGGGTAATCATCGATCGTCTGTCCAAGGTTGCTCACTTCCTACCAGTCCGTGATGAAATACGGGCGAGTCAACTGGCTGACTTATATCTGGCTCGTATTGTTCCTTTGCATGGGGTCCCTCTGAGGATCATATCGGACCGTGGAAGTATCTTCGTATCCAAATTCTGGCAAAGTTTCCAAACGGCTATGGGGACCCGTCTCAACTTCAGTACCGCCTACCACCCCCAAACGGATGGTCAGACCGAAAGAGTGAACCAAGTTCTGGAAGACATGCTTAGGGCATGTGTAATCTCTTTTGGCAAGGGCTGGGAAAAGTATCTCCCTTTCGCGGAGTTCTCCTACAACAATAGCTATCAAGCTAGTCTGGGCATGGCTCCATTCGAGGTTCTATATGGAAGAAAATGCCGCACTCCGCTAAATTGGTCCGAGACCGGAGAGAGGGCACTCTTTGGTCCGGATGTGATCAATGAAGCTGAGGAGAAGGTTAGAATCATAAGAGAGAATCTGAAGATTGCCCAGTCTAGGCAGAAGAGTTACTATGATAAGCACCATCAGGAAATTCACTATGAATTGGTGATAAAGCTTATCTCCGCGTCTCTCCCCTTCGTGGCGTTCGCCGCTTCGGAATCAAAGGGAAATTGGCCCCTCGCTATGTTGGCCCTTTCACCGTTCTGGCCAAGCGAGGAGATCTTTCTTATAAGTTGGAGTTACCGGTGATTTTCCCAAATGTGCATGATGTGTTTCATGTCTCCCAACTTCGCCGGTGTTTTAAAGATCCTATCCATGGAGTCAATCATGAGGAGTTAGATCTCCAGGAAGACCTCACTTATCGCGAGCACCCCATTCGTGTCTGGATGAAGCAGAAAGGAAGACCCGTAACAGACTACCAAGTTCCTCAAAGTTCAGTGGTCTCACCATTCCGAGGAGGAAGCAACTTGGGAACGAGAGTCTAGTCTTCGTGATGAGTATCCCGACTTCTTTCCGCAATCTTAGAATCTCGGGACGAGATTCCTGTAAGGGGGGTAGAATTGTAACAGCCCAAAGTTTGAGAACCTGAAACCTGATTAAAATTTTCACTTTTGCATTTCATGCATGCATCATGGCATTATTTGTTTAAGTGCTCAAGTTGAACAAAGATTTGGAAAACCAATTACAACAAAGGGAAACAAAAGCAATAATTGTTCTCAGACAACTGAAACTCAAATGAGTTGTTGGTGACAAACCAACTCAACTAAACTTCCATATTTGTCAAGGGAGTTCCAAGAGTTCAAACTTAATAGTTGGAGCTTGCTTAAATTTTCTAAAGGAAAATTAATTGGAAATTAAGAAAATTGCCATAAGCAACCCCCTATTTTTCCCCAAGCAAATGGACTCCAAATGCCTTCAAATTTCTAGGAGTGCTGGCCAAGGGTGCAGGGAGGATGCACAAAAATGTACATAATTTTTGGAAGTGTTTAAATGCCTCAATTAATTCAAATCCAGTGCTGTAATAATTATTCCAGAACAGAAAAGGACCTTTTGGTAAATAAGAAAATGCAGCCAGGGGCTTCTTTGCAAAAATGTCATCTCCTTCTCTGTAGCGCCCGAGCGAGCTGTGCTCGACCGCACCCGCGAGCTCGTCGCCGTGCACGCCGCGCCGGGCCCCCTCTCTGCCTCCACCTGCAGGAAGACAAGCACCTCGAGGCCACGCTGCTCCCCATCCCTCACATGCCTGCTCCTCTGCTCCGTTCCCCATCTCTCTCCCCACGAGCGCGCCATAGCCACCATGGCCACCGAGCTCACCGCCGCCGTTTGAGAGCTCCCGCAGCAAATCGACGACCACCAGCAGCTCCGCCGGGTCGTCTTCTCCTTCCTCGCCCCAGGAATCGAGCCACGTAGCTCGGAATCGTCCGCACCGACCTCTTCTTCCTCGCTGCCGTCCGAAGCTCCGTCGCACGAATACACCGCCGTCACGCCTCCTTCGGCCACCCCGACCTTCCCAACGTGCTCGTGGTGAGCTCCTGGCCCTTCCCCTCTCCTCTTAGCGCTCTAACCTCGCCGTGGCCTCCGTAGCCGCAGCTCCCTCGCCGTAGTTCCTCGTCGTTTCCTCGCACGTCCGGTCGAAGAGCCGGCATAACCGGGCTGAGGGCCGGTTCCCTCGGGCCCATGGCCGGTCGTGGAGCCGGACCAAACTGGGCTGAAGGCCGGTTGGCTCTGGAGCAAGGCCGGCCTGCTAACGGCCCAACCGGGCTGGAGGCCGGTTTGACTTTTTTTTTCCCGATGCTCCTTTTTTCCATTTTCTCCCTATAGCGTATGCCTCCCGCTCCTCCCTCGCGCAATTAGGGACATCGAACTCCGATGATTCTACTATTTCTCTCTCTCTCTCTCGAAGTCGGGTAATTAACTTTATTGTTGTTAAAAATAACTTAATTAAAAGCACATGATTAAAAGAGGAAATTTATAATGAAATAACTTTTTAGCGGTGCTTCAGAAAAATGTGTTTGATATACCAAAATGTCCAGAAAATGTGAACTACTCATTAGAATAAATATCATGCCTATTTGAGCACCATTAAAGGACTGCACTTGTCACAAGTTAGTAGAATCATTAAGTTAATTATGGGGTGTTTTCCTATTGGTTGTAGTAATTATTCTCGCACCCCATTTAAAATTGCTAGATAGCTTATAATAAGTTCCGTACATTAAAATGTCATGTCATCATGTTTGTGCATTGCACCTGTTGTGTTCGTGGTATTTATTGGTTCCTTTCCGGTGTTGTTTGTGCATTGGTAGATCAAGGAGTTGAAGTGCCACCACCGTATCGTGACGATCCCTATTACCAGCCGTATCAACAAGGCAAGCGTAATCCCCCCCTCTGAGCATATCTTATCCTATTTTCCGCAAATATTTTCTCCACTATAATATTGCATGCGGTTCCAAATGTCAATTTGCTTGGATTAGAGTATCCTATAGTTGCATTAAGTTTCCGATGCCATTTACCTGTTTCCCTCCTATTATCCATAGGTTTGTATTGTTGGCCTGAGATACTTAACTATGCAATGTTGATGCTTAGCCATGCTTAGTTAAATGTTTATTCGTCCGATGGATATCTCATGTTGGAAACAGATGTTGAAATGTTCGGATGATGGTGGAGAATGATGGTGACAGGTAATAAAATGCTTAAAGGTGGGGATGAGAGGCCACTGTGGTTGTGGTGCTTTGTCTCGTTCTCGCCGCCTAGGTGCGAGTTCTTTACCTCTTGAACCAAGATTGAGCGTGCAACCATGCGTGAGGCCTATGCATTCGCAGTGTAGGAACCCTCATAGACTAAATAACTCGGGCGGGACTAGCCAGGGTCATCTAGTTTGAGCTTTCATTTGCGCGTGCGTGATGATGGTGGTATGAACTGGGATGAGGATGGTGGTGTTTAGGAAAAATGAGTGGCCACGGGGCAGGGTGTTGGAGGCACTGAACCTGTCCCGTCCTCACTGATGATCCTGGGTTAGTCCCTAACGAGGGAGAAGTTGACGCCGCTCCCACCCAGCCGGCTTTCCAAGGAAGAGAGCTAATGTACAGGTAATGGGCCGGACGGTACGCGTGGCAAACATTGTACACCCCTGCAGGGTAAATCTTTTCGAAAGCCGTGTCCGCGGTTATGGACGACTTGGGAAAGGACGATAAGATCATAGAATAACTTGAACGGAATGACTAAAACCTGAGTACTAAAGGTACTACTCAAGAATGCAAGGTTAGCTTCCTCGAGGGTGATTCGGGGAGGTGCCTTTGTAGAAAAGGTACATTGATGATGGTGGTTGATGATGAGAAGGATCAGAAGAAAGAGTCACTCCTTACCCCTTTTAAAAATACTCTGATTAGTCGATGCCACAGAGTTATGTTTTATAAATAAAATCAGCTTTAGGCAAAACAGCCATAAAACCTTGCAAGCCTCATCGAGCTAAAGCTCTATATTTAATCTTGCGAGTTCGTCGAACTCACGTCGTTTGTTTTGTTTCAGAGGAGGACTTCACCGACCTCGAAGGTGGGTTCTTTGTGGACGTCGACGAGTAGTCTGGGGTTCCAGGTGGCAGCTTGGGACATCCCGGAACAGCTGGCGTTGGATGTTTATCTGTAGGCCTCTTAGGCCATAATTTGGTTCTTGTTGTTTACAACAACTTAATTCGCTTCCGCATGATGTACTGTTGGGTCTGTGACCTCTGGTTGTATTTTGCTATCTTTCTCTATTATAAGAGTTGAACTATAATGCTTTGAGTCGTAGAGTCTGTGATGTGCCAGTTGTTCCACAAGTCTTGATCTCTCTTTTATGCATTGATAGTTGTGCCTGTGTTAAGCCATCAATCGGGTGTTGCGTTGCCGATGATCAATTCCGAGCAACGCCTGCCAAAGGTTTTGGCCGGGAATTGGTAAAGCCGTAGCCTCCGGTTGTATCGCTTAACCGGTGACACACAACATCACTGTATAGTACTCGGGGTCGGGGCGCCACATAATCCCCGCCAGGTTGTCATCCGAGTTCCCCGTTGGTATTAAGTTGCAAGCAACGGATAATCGCATTAAGTAATGTGCGTAATGTAAATAAATGCATTAGACCTAACGGCGCACGCTTAAGCTAAGCATCGGTTATTTTATCCCTTGTGGCAACAGCACATCCACAATCTTAGAAGTTGTTGTCACTCTCCCAGATTACCGGAGGCATGAACCCACTATCTAGCATAAATACTCCCTCTTGGAGTTATAAGCATCTACTTGGCCAAAGCATCTACTAGTAACGGAAAGCATGCAAGGTCATAAATAACATATAAGATAGATTGATAATCAACTTGACATAGTATTCAATATTCATCGGATCCTGATACGTCTCAAACGTATCTATAATTTTTGATGTTCCATGATGATATTATACCAATTGTTACATGTTTTGCATCCACTTTATGTCACTTTTATACATTTTTTGGGACTAACTTATTAACAGATGCCACAGTGCCAGTTCCTGTTTTCTGCTGTTTTTGTATTCCAGAAAAGCTAGTCTGGAAATATTCTCGGAATTGGACGAAAATTTACGGAGGCCCCTATTTCATCGAGACACACACGGAGTCCAAAGGGGAGACGGAGGAGCGCCACGAGGCCTCAACACCACCCTAGGGCGCGGCCAGGGGTGCACCCGCGCCGAGGGTGCGTGTGGGCTCCTCGGTGCCCTCAGCCGCCGCCCTTTCGCCTACTTATTCCCCGACTGGAAAACCCTAAAAAGAAGAGTCATATTCCACGAAAAGTTCCAGAGCTCCGCCGCCATCGAAACCAAGTTTCGGGGGTCAGAAGGTCCTGTTCCGGCACCCTGCCGGGACGGGGATTGACCCCCGGAGCCTTCTCCATCGACGCCACCGCCTCCATCATGCTCCGTGAGTAGTTCCCCCATGGACTACGGGTTCTAGCTGTAGCTAGTTGGTACTCTCTCTCCCATGTACTTCAATACAATGATCTCATGAGCTGCCTTACATGATTGAGATCCATATGATCTAATCGGTGTTGTGTTTGTTGGGATCCGATGAATTGTTCCATTATGATCAGTCTATCTATTAAAGTTTGTGAAGTTATTGTTGCTGCAATCTTGTTGTGTTTAATGCTTGTCACTAGTGCACGAGTGGCATGATCTTAGATTTAAGCTCTATAATTATTGCTTAGATTGTATCTACAAATTGTTTGCACATGTCCTTGTCCGGAACCCGAGGCCCCAAAGTGACAGAAATTGGGATAACTGGAGGGGATGGTTTTGATATGAGGATCACATGTTTTCACCAAGTGTTAATGCTTTGCTCCGGTGCTCTATTAAAAGGAGTACCTTAATTACCAGTAGTTTCCCTTGAGGCCCCGCTGCAAACGGGCTGGTAGGACAAAAGATGTTATGCAAGTTTCTCATTGCGATCACGTATGACTATATATGGAAAACATGCCTACATGATAAATAGACTGGATGTTCTGTCTTAATGCTATTTCAATTCTGTCAATTGCCCAACTGTAATTTGTTCACACAACACTTGTTCTTGGAGAGTTACCACTAGTGTAGATAGCTGGGAACCCCGGTCCATCTGTCATCATCATTGCTTTCCCGTCAACTCCACGCAAGCAACTATTTTCTGGTGCCATTGTCTCTGTGTTACTGTTACTATTGCTCTCATATTACTGCTGCTTTCACATCACCCCTGTTACTAGTGCTTTTCCAGGTGCAGCTGAATTGACAACTCCGCTGTTACGGCTTATAAGTATTCTTTGTCTCCCCTTGTGTCGAATCAATAAATTTGGGTTTTACTTCCCTCGAAGACTGTTGCGATCCCTATACTTGTGGGTTATCAGATCCCAGCAAACACAACATGTAGCATTACAATAAGATGATCTTGATCATGTTAGGCAGCTCACAATATCTAAACATGATGGCACAAAGTGGAGAGACAACCATCTAGCTACTACTATGGAGCCGTAGTCCAAGGATGAACTACTCACGCATCACTTCGGAGGCAGGCATGGTGATGTAAAGCCCTCCGGTGATGATTCCCCTCTCCGGCGGGGTGCCGGAAGAGGTTCTGGACCCTCCCGAGCTAGGGTTGACGACGGCGGCGCCTCTGGAACTTTTCGTGGAATATGGCTCGGGTGTTTAGGGTTTTCGCATCGGGGGAATAAGTAGGCGAAAGGGCGGCGGCTGACGACCCCCGAGGGGAACACACGCACCCTCGGCGCGCCAGGAGGGGGGACCGCGCCTGGCCACGTGTGGGGCCCTCGTGGCTCCTCTTCGTTGCTCCTTTGGAGTTTCAGGTGTCTTCTGATAAAATAGGTGCCTCCGTGAATTTTCGTCCAATTCCGAGAATATTGCCTGACTAGCTTTTCTGGAATACAAAAACAGCAGAAAACAGGAACTGGCACTGTGGCATCTTGTTAATAGGTTAGTCCCAAAAAATGTATAAAAGTGATATAAAGTGGATGCAAAACATGTAACAATTGGTATAATATCAGCATGGAACATAAAAAATTATAGATACGTTTGAGACGTATCAGCATCCCCAAGCTTAGTTCCTGCTCGTCCTCGAGTAGGTAAACGATAAAACAATATAATTTTTGAGGTGACATGCTACCATCATAATCTTGATCATATAATATTGTAAGGCACATGTAAATGAATGAAGTGATCCAATTCAATGGTCTATAATTTGCTACCAAATAGATAATAAGTAAACAATGAATCACACAAGCTAAACTTTTTCATGAATAGTACTTTGGAGACAATGCATCACGGGTTCACATAAGAGTTAACTCATAAAGCAATAGATTCTAACAAAAGGTATTTAATCAACACAAAGGAAGATTTAAGTTTCAACATTTGCTTCAACTTTCAACATGTTTATCTCATGGATATTGTCAACACAAAGCAATATAATAAATCCAATATGTAGCATATAACAAATGTTGTAACAAAGTTGACACTAGTGTTTGCTTATGGAAGATAGAAAGAATAGGAAAACTGACTCAACATAAAAGTAAAAGAAAGGCCCTTCGCAGAGGGAAGCAGGGATTAAATCATGTGCTAGAGCTTTTAAGTTTTGAAAAACATATAGAGATTGCATAAAATATTTGACACTCCTCCCAACCTTTGCTAACACAAGACATGGCTAACCGAATCCTCGGGTGCCTACCATCAATCACATACCATGGAGGAGTGTCTAGTTTTGAGAGGTGTTTGTTAATTGTCAACGAATGGTAGCGGATGAAAATAGTATTCTCCCTGTCAAACAGACTTTTAAGAGCGGCTCCCATGAAGGACGTTATTTCTACCAGCAAGGCAGATCATCCCTCTTTCTCTTTTGTTTACACATGCAGGTATTTCACTGTTTGTCATTGCTTACTGATAAATCAGGGCAAAAATGTGAAGAGAATTAAGTGGTTAAAGTTGTAATTAGTTGGGACTGGGCACCCTGTTGTGAGCTCTTTTTGCAAAATTATTGGATAAGCGGATGTATATGCCACTAGTCCAGGTGTAAAGTCTGTTTGACAAGTAAATAAAGAATAACCCACTACTTCCTCATGAGCTAGTAAACATTGACACAAAAAGGAAATATAACAATTTTGAATAATTTAAAGGTAGCACATGAAAAATTTACTTGGAGTGGCAAGGAAATACCACATATAGGTAGTTATGGTGGACACAAATGGCATGGATTTTGGCTCAAGGATTTGGATGCACGAGAAGCATTCCCTCTCAGTACAGAGTTTAGGCTAGCAAGGTTATGTAAGCAAACAAGAATATCAACCAGTACACCAAGTTTTATACGACGAACATATTGCAAACATTATAAGACTTCACACCGTCTTCCTTGTTAACCAAACCCTTTTATTAGAAAATATCTAGACCTTAGAGATACCACTCATGCAAACCAAATTTCAACAAGCTTTACGGTAGTTCTTCACTAATGGCTTAACTTACATGATGCAAAAGTTTAATAATGATCTACTTGTTAACTCAAAACAATTGACAAGTATTAAATTATCCAAATTAGTGATCTACAAGAATAAGCAAGTTTTCATTATACCAATTACCACATGCAACATTTTTGTTCCAACCAAACACCAATCAATTTATTTCAATAACTCTCCAAACAAGTATAAGTGAAGCAAGAGAGTACTTTCTTTAAAAGAACTAATAGCTCTGAAAAGAGATACATGAAAACAAGAGCTAAAAGCTGAACAACGCTAGATATGAATACTCACAAATATAAGTGAAGAATAGGAGTATTCTCATGAAAAAGCGGAGCATGTCTCTCTCCCAATCAAGAATGCTAGGGTCCAATCAAGTTTATTAAAAATAAAAGTACTGAAAATAAAAGCACACAGACGCTCCAAGAACAGCACATATGATGTGAAAGAATAAAAATATAGTTTCACTAGAGATGACCTGATAATTTTGCCGATGAAGAAGGGGATGCCTTGGGCATCCCCAAGCTTAGACGCTTGAGTCTTCTTGAAATATGCTGGGGAGATCCATGGGAGCCTCCCAAGCTTAAGCTCTTCACTCTTCTTGATCCTATTATATCATCCTTCTCTCTTGACCCTTGAAAACTTCCGTCACACCAAACTCAAAGCAAATCTCATTAGAGGGTTAGTGCATAATAAAAAATTCACATGTTCTATGAAGACGCAATATGACTTGTTACTTTAGACATTAGCTACTGCCACTGAGGTTATGTGAAGCTCTTTCACCCAAAAAAGAATTTCACTCAACACTAGTAAAAGAGAGAAGGCAAAATAAAAAGGCATAATCTTTCTGAAACAGAACAGTCCGCAAAGACGAATTTTTTCGAGGCACTTACGACGCTCAGATCGAAAAAACTTTGAACTAACGAAAGATTCAGACATTCTAAAGATTACGCACAAATTTTTTCAGATTTAATTAACAATCTGGTGATTTTAGGAATTTCGTACAGTGAACAGGAAAAATCTGTTTCTACGCAGCAATCAAAATTTAGCATCATCTTAACATTAGAGGCTACTCTTGGCACAACAATGCGAGAAGTAAAGATACAAAGGAGTTGCTACAGAAGTAAGCAAACTCCTTGACTCGAATAAAGAAAAATTGAAAGATAATGGGTTGCCTCCCAAAAGCGCTTTCTTTAATGCCTTTTAGCTAGGCTTAGAAGATTTTAATGATGCTCGCATAAGAATAAGAGTTCAAAACAAAAGAGAGCATCAAGAGGCAAATATCAAACACATTTAAGTCTAACCCACTTCCTATGCAAAGGAATCTTGTAATAGAATAAATAACTGAAGCATAAAGCAACTAGCATAGAAAGATGAAACAAATGCAACTTCACAACTTTCAACATAAAGAGAGGTATTTTAGTGACTTTAAACTTTTACAACCATATTTTCCTCTCTCATAATAGCTTTCAGTAGCATCATGAGCAAACTCAACAACATAACTATCACATAAAACATGCTTCTCATGATCTACAAACACATAATTTTTATTAAGTTCAAAAATAGTGGGGTTATCAAACCCACTTTTGACAATAATAGTATAATTAATATCATTAGGCAATATAGGACCATCATCAAGAGCGTTATCATATATAACATTAGGGAGCACATTTTTACTTTCTGCAATTTCCTTTTCTTGAGTCAAGGTGTTTGTTACTTCAAATTTATGAAAAGGAGATATTTCAATAGAATCATGATATTCAACAATATAGCATTCTTCCTCCTTAGGTAGGCATGGAGGGCAATCAAATAATGTAAGAGTTAAAGAGTTGCTATCTTTAGGAGGTGGATCCTTGATACGTCTCAAACGTATCTATAATTTTTGATGTTCCATGCTTGTTTTATACCAATTGCTACATGTTTTGCATCTACTTTATATCACTTTTATACATTTTTTGGGACTAACCTATTAACAAGATGCCGAAGTGCCAGTTCCTGTTTTCTGCTGTTTTTGTATTCCAGAAAAGCTAGTCTGGAAATATTCTCGGAATTGGACGAAACTACACGGGGGTCCCTATTTTTCCAGAACTCACCTGACGGAGCGAAGAAGCAACAGAGGAGGGCCACCAGGGCCCCACACGCACCTAGGGCGCGGGGCCCCCTCTGCCGCGCCCTAGGGTGGTGTGGGCCCTCGGGGGTCTCCAGCCGCCGCCCTTTCGCCTGCTTATTCCCCCCGACGCGAAAACCCTAAGTAACTGAGCAAAAATCCACGAAAAGATCCAGAGACGCCGCCGCCGTCAACCCTAGCTCGGGAGGGTTCAGAACCTCTTCCCGGCACCTGCCGGAGAGGGGAATCATCACCGGAGGCTTCTACATCGCCATGCCTGCCTTCGGAGTGATGCGTGAGTAGTTCATCCTTGGACTACGGGTCCATAGCAGTAGCTAGATGGTTGTCTCTCCACTTTGTGCCATCATGTTTAGATCTTGTGAGCTGCCCTACATGATCAAGATCATATTATTGTAATGCTACATGTTGTGTTTGCTGGGATCGATGAATATTGAATATTATGTCAAGTTGATTATCAATTTATCTTATATGTTATTTAAGATCTTGCATGCTTTCCGTTACTCGTAGATGCTTTGGCCAAGTAGATGCTTGTAACTACAAGAGAGAGTATTTATGCTAGATAGTGGGTTCATGCCTCCGTTTAATCTGGGACAGTGACATAAAGTTCTAAGGTTGTGGATGTGCTGTTGCCACTAGGGATAACCTAACGATGCTATGTCCACGGGCATATGTGTTTGTTTACATTACGCACTTTACTTAATGCAATTATCCATTGCTTGCAACTTAATACCAACGGGGGACTCGAATGACAACCCGGCGGTGGATTATTAGTCATAGATGCTGTTGGATAACGGTCTATGTATTATGTCGTAATGCCCAATTAAATATCATAGTAGTTAACATGTCATGTATATGCATTGTTATGCGCTCACTATTTGTCAATTGCCTAGATGTAATTTGTTCACCCAACATGTTAGTTATCTTTTATGGAGAGACACCACTAGTGAACTGTGGACCCGGTCCATTCTTTTACACTGATTAAACAACCACAAACTGCAAACTGTTCCTTTTTCATTCTCTGCAATTTAATACTCATTTTCCACACCATACGTTTAATCCTTTGTTTTCAGCAAGCCGGTGAGATTGACAACCTCACTGTTTCGTTGGGGCAAAGTAGTTTGATTGTGTTGTGTGCAGATTCCACGTTGGTGATCGTGTTGCGCGCGCGATCCACCAACAACCTTCTGAAGAGTTGCTGCTCCTACTGGTTCGATAACCTTGGTTTCTTTCTGAGGGAAAACTTGCTGCTGAACTGCATCATACCTTCCTCTTGGGGTCTCCCAACGAGCGTGTGATTCACGCCATCAAGCTCTTTTCTGGCGCCGTTGCCGGGGAGACAGCAGTCTTCTGCAAGGGGAGTTTCACGCTTCCAATCTCTTTACTTTGTTTTTGTCTTGCTTAGTTTATTTTATTTTATCTTGTTTGCTTTCATTATCAAAAACACAAAAAAAATAGTTACTTGCATCTAGTTTATTTTCTGTTTGGCTTTTATTATTTCATCATGCTTCTCCCTAAGTATACTTTAAAAGAAATGTCTGTGGGTAGTGGGTCTATCATTGGAAGAGATAACATTGATGAATTCTTAAATCATGTTTAGTATGGTTGAAGATTTTGAAGATAGATCCTTGGTAGAACTTGCTCCAAATTATGAAATTGCTACAGCTTCTCTAGTTCACATGTTGGAAGCTCGGTTTGTCAATCTTAGTCCCATAATGCAGCACATGTTTCTAAAACTTCATGATACGGAGGATGGTGAAAAGAAAGATTTTGTTTTAGAAACCCTACTTAAGGAATTTGGTGATGTTGCTAGGGAAGCTAGAAAGGTTTTTGTTAAATACAAGATGCTTGGGTATTGTATTGACGTTGTTAATACACTTGAAAAACTTGAAAAAGAGAGGCTTAAGTACACTAAAGAAACTTATTGTAAGGGGGAAGTTAAAATACCAATACCTTTTAAGCTTATAGGAATGCAGGAGGCACTAGAAAAGAATTTTGATTGGATTGTTCCTGAAAACCCATTTGATGAATATGATGAGCCTAGAGGTATTGAAGAAGGGAATATAAAATATCAATTTCCTCTCAAGAAAGGTATGGAACACTTTCCTAGGAAGAAGATTAAGCCACCTTATGATTCTATTGTTCGAACAAATTACAATGTTGATGCTTCTTCACTTGGTAATACTTGATGCATGCTTTGTGCCTAGCTAAAAGGCGTTAAAGAAAAGCGCTTATGGGAGGCAACCCATTATTTTTTTTCTGCAATTTTTCTTTTATTGAGTCAAGGAGGATGTTTACTTCTGTAGCAACTCCTTTGTATCTTTATTTTCTCGCATTGTTGTGCCAAGAGTAGCCTCTAATGTTAAGATGATGCTTAATTTTGATTGCTGCGCAGAAACAGATTTTTGCTGTTCACTGTACGAAATTCCTAAAATCACCAGATTGTTAATTAAATCTGAAATTTTTGTGCGTAATCTTTATGAATGTCTGAAACTTTCATTAGTTCAGAGTTTCTCGATCTGAGCGTCGTAAGTGCCTCGAAAAAATTCGTCTTTGCGGACTGTTCTGTTTTAGACAGATTATGCCTTTTTATTTTGCATTCTCTCTTTTACTAGTGTTGAGTGAAATTCTTTTTTGGGTGGAAGAGCTTCACATAACATCAGTGGCTGTAGCTAATGTTTAAAGTAACAAATCATATTGCGTCTTTATAGAACATGTGAATTTTTGATTATGCACTAACCCTCTAATGAGATCTACTTTGAGTTTGGTGTGACGGAAGTTTTCAAGGGTCAAGAGAGAAGGATGATATAATAGGATCAAGAAGAGTGAAGAGCTTAAGCTTGGGGAGGCTCCCATGGATCTCCCCAGCATATTTCAAGAAGACTCAAGCGTCTAAGCTTGGGGATGCCCAAGGCATCCCCTTCTTCATCGTCAAAATTATCAGGTCATCTCTAGTGAAACTATATTTTAATTCTTTCACATCATATGTGCTTTTCTTGGAGCGTCTGTGTGCTTTTATTTTCAGTATTGCACTTTTATTTTCAATAAAGCTTGACTGGACCCTAGCATTCTTGATTGGGAGAGAGACACGCTCCGCTTTTTCATGAGAATACTCCTATTCTTCACTTATATTTGTTGAGTATTCATATCTAGCGCTGTTCAGCTTTTAGCTCTTGTTTTCATGTATCTCTTGTCAGAGCTATTAGCTTTCTTTTGTAGAAAGTACTCTCTTGCTTCACTTATATTTGTTTGGAGAGTTGATGAAATAAATTGATTGGTGTTTGGTTGGTTCAGAAAATGTTGCATGTGGTAATTGGTATAAGGAAAAACTTGCTTAATCTTGTAGATCACTAAAATGGATAACTTGATGCTTGTCAATTGTTTTGAGTTAACAAGTAGATCATGATTAAATTGTGCATCACATGAGTTAAGCCTATTAGTGAAGAACTACCGTAAAGCTTGTTGAAAATTTGGTTTGCATCGGTGGTATCTCTAAGGTCTAGATATTTTCTAATAACAGGGTTTGGTTAACAAGGAAGACGGTATGAAGTCTTATAACGTTTGCAATATGTTTGTCATATAAAACTTGGTGTACGGGTTGATATTCTTGTTTGCTTACATAACCTTGCTAGCCTAAACTCTGTACTGAGAGGGAATGCTTCTCGTGCATCCAAATCCTTGAGCCAAAATCCATGCCATTTGTGTCCACCATAACTACCTATATGTGGTATTTCCTTGCCACTCCAAGTAAATTTTTCATGTGCTACCTTTAAATTATTCAAAATGTTATTATTCCCTTTTTGTGTCAATGTTTACTAGCTCATGAGGAATTAGTGTGGTTATTCTTTATTCTATTTGTGATGGACTTTTACACCTGGACTAGTGGCATATACATCCGCTTATCCAATAACTTGCAAAAAGAGCTGGCAACGGGGTGCCCAGTCCCAATTAATTACAACTTTAACCAATTAATTCTCTTCACACTTTTGCCCTGATTCATCAGTAAGCAATGACAAACAGTGAAATACCTGAATGTGTGTAAACCAAAGAGAAAGAGGGATGATCTGCCTTGCTGGTAGAAATAACGTCCTTCATGGGAGCCGCTCTTAAAAGTCCGTTGACAGGTAGAATACTGTTCTCACCCGCTACCATTCGTTGACAATTAACAAACACCTCTCAAAAATAGATACTCCTCCATGGTATGTGATTGATGGAAGGCACCCGAGGATTCGGTTAGCCATGGCTTGTGTTAGCAAGGTTGGGAGGAGTATCAAATATTTTATGCAATCTCTATATGCTTTCAAAAACCTAAAAGCTCTAGCACATGATTTAATCCCTGCTTCCCTCTGCGAAGGGCCTTTCTTTTACTTTTATGTTGAGTCAGTTTTCCTATTCTTTCTGTCTTCCACAAGCAAACACTAGTGTCAACTTTGTTACAACATGCGTTATATGCAATGTATTGGACTTGTTATACTACTTTGTGTTGACAATATCCATGAGATAAATATGTTGAAAGTTGAAGCAAATGCTGAAACTAAATTCTTCCTTTGTGTTGATTAAATACCTTTTATTAGAAACTATTGCTTTATGAGTTAACACTTATGCAAAACTGTTTGATGCTTGTCTCGAAAGTACTATTCATGAAAACGTTTAGCTTGTGTGATTCATTGTTTACTCATTATCTATTTGGTAGCAAATTATAGACCATTGACTTGGATCACTTCATTCATTTACATGTGCCTTGCAATATTATATGATCAAGATTATGATAGTAGCATGTCACCTCAAAAATTATTTTGTTTTTATCGTTTACCTACTCGAGGACGAGTAGGAACTAAGCTTGGGGATGCTGATACGTCTCAAACGTATCTATAATTTTTGATGTTCCATGCTTGTTTTATACCAATTGCTACATGTTTTGCATCTACTTTATATCACTTTTATACATTTTTTGGGACTAACCTATTAACAAGATGCCGAAGTGCCAGTTCCTGTTTTCTGCTGTTTTTGTATTCCAGAAAAGCTAGTCTGGAAATATTCTCGGAATTGGACGAAACTACACGGGGGTCCCTATTTTTCCAGAACACCTGACGGACGAAGGAGCACAGAGGAGGGCCACCAGGGCCCCACACGCACTAGGGCGCGGGCCCCCCTCTGCCGCGCCCTAGGGTGGTGTGGGCCCCTCGGGGGTCCCAGCCGCCGCCCTTTCGCCTACTTATTCCCCCCGACGCGAAAACCCTAAGTACCTGAGCAAATATCCACGAAAAGTCCAGAGACGCCGCCGCCGTCAACCCTAGCTCGGGAGGGTTCAGAACCTCTTCCCGGCACCCTGCCGGAGAGGGGAATCGTCACCGGAGGCTTCTACATCGCCATGCCTGCCTCCGGAGTGATGCGTGAGTAGTTCATCCTTGGACTACGGGTCCATAGCAGTAGCTAGATGGTTGTCTCTCCACTTTGTGCCATCATGTTTAGATCTTGTGAGCTGCCCTACATGATCAAGATCATATTATTGTAATGCTACATGTTGTGTTTGCTGGGATCCGATGAATATTGAATATTATGTCAAGTTGATTATCAATCTATCTTATATGTTATTTAAGATCTTGCATGCTTTCCGTTACTCGTAGATGCTTTGGCCAAGTAGATGCTTGTAACTCCAAGAGAGAGTATTTATGCTAGATAGTGGGTTCATGTCTCCGTTTAACCTGGGACAGTGACAGAAAGTTCTAAGGTTGTGGATGTGCTGTTGCCACTAGGGATAACCTAACGATGCTATGTCCACGGGCATATGTGTTTGTTTACATTACGCACTTTACTTAATGCAATTATCCGTTGCTTGCAACTTAATACCAACGGGGGACTCGGATGACAACCCGGCGGTGGATTATTAGTCATAGATGCTGTTGGATAACGGTCTATGTATTATGTCGTAATGCCCAATTAAATATCATAGTAGTCAACATGTCATGTATATGCATTGTCATGCGCTCACTATTCGTCAATTGCCCAGCTGTAATTTGTTCACCCAACATGTTAGTTATCTTTTATGGAGAGACACCACTAGTGAACTGTGGACCCCGGTCCATTCTTTTACACTGATTAAACAACCACAAACTGCAAACTGTTCCTTTTTCATTCTCTGCAATTTAATACTCATTTTCCACACCATACGTTTAATCCTTTGTTTTCAGCAAGCCAGTGAGATTGACAACCTCACTGTTTCGTTGGGGCAAAGTAGTTTGATTGTGTTGTGTGCAGATTCCACGTTGGTGATCGTATTGCGCCGTGCGAGCCACCAACAACCTTCTGAAGAGTTGCTGCTCCTACTGGTTCGATAACCTTGGTTTCTTTCTGAGGGAAAACTTGCTGCTGAATTGCATCATACCTTCCTCTTGGGGTCTCCCAACGAGCGTGTGATTCACGCCATCAATACGTTTGAGACGTATCAGGCCCCACCTGGCAGCTCACGAAGCTTTCGACCAGCCCTTTCGCCTATAAATTGCTTTCATCCCGAAAACGCTCGGGACCCGATCATATTTTCCAGAAAGTTTCGCGCCGTCGCCAACCCTAGATCGAGAGGGTTCTGCTGCTCTTCCCGGCACCCTGCCGGAGGGGAGATCGTCACCGGAGTCATCTACACCACTATGCCTGCCTCCGGAGTGATGCGTGAGTAGTCCATCACGGGACTACGGGTGCATGGCAGTAGCTAGATGGTTGTATCTTCTCCCTTGTGCTCCATTGTTTAGATCTTATGAGATGCCTACATGATTAACATTATCTTTATGTAATGCTATGTGTTGTGTTTGCGGGGATCCGATGAATTATGGAGTCATGACATTATTGTTCAGTTTATTTATGATATGTTTTATTTATGATCTTGCACGCTCTCCGATACGTTTGTATGCTTTGGCCAAAGTAATTACTTGTGTCAGTAGAGGGAGTATTTATGCTAGATAGTGGGTTCATGCCTCTCTTGTCTGAGCTCAAATTGACAGAAACGATTAGGACTTGAGATGTGATGTTGCTATTAGGGATAAAACAGCGGTGTGATGTGGACCTACTCTTCGGGTGCCCCACCATCAGGATACCTGGTGCACGTATAAGGTAAGGCCCAGTAGCAAACCTGCCAGAAGACTACGGCCAAGGCCCACGAAGGAGGCCCAGCAAGGAGAAGTACGCTCCAAGGCAAATGAAGCTTAGGTCGGTAGAGGCCTACCTCACCTGTAAACCTGATCGGGTGCGAACTCCTGAGACCCAGCCTCCTATATAAAGGCTGGAAGGGCCGCCGATCTAGAGCACGCAATACTCGTACCACCAAAACCCTAGTGAGATCGCATCTCGCCGGAACGCCATTGTAGCTCCAGTGTACACCTCATACATCAATACCAGACAAGCAGAATGTAGGGTGTTACCCTCCGGGGGACTGAACCTGGGTAAACATTGCTTGTCAGCCGTCATTACAACCAGCGCTACCAAATCTCTCTCTCTCTCCCTATCTCAATGCTAGGTACCGAACCATGGGATTTGCCATGGTACCCCACGTCACGGTGTTTATTGCTTTATGTTGTAACCATTGCTTACATTGCACACCATGCTTATTGCAATTATCTGTTGCTTACAACTTAATACTTTCGGGTGACATGCTGGATAGCGATCCGGAGGTGGATTATTAGTCATAGATGCAGTTGGATAACTGTCTATGTTTTTTGACGTAATGCCCATATTAAATAAAATGGTGAATTTTGTGTCATAATAATAATAGTATTGTGTTGCGCCCATTTTTGTCAATTGCCCCGCTGTAATTTGTTCACCCAACACGTTTATCTTTTGGAGAGACACCACTAGTGAACTGTGGACCCCGGTCCTATTTTTCTATATTGCTTACAACCGTTTTAATAACTTTTCCTAGTCATTTGCTCGCTGGTCATATTTGTTCTCATACTATTTTCTATCATACGTTTTAATTCTTTGTTTTCAGCAAGCAGGAGAGATTGACACACTCTCTTTTTCGTTGGGGCAAAATAGTTTGTTCGTGTGCGCGCAGGTCCACGTCAACAGCTTTCCGGCGCCATTGCCATTGTCACCTTTCCGAACCCTTCTCCAAGTCCTACTGTTTCGATTAACTTGGTTTTCAATCAAGTGAAAACTGCTGCTACATTACATCACACCTTACACTTGGGTTTCCAACGAACGTGTGCTTCACGTCATCAATAGGTAACTTAGATACTACAGGCTAAATAACTATTGGTGGGTAACTTTTATGTAGAAAAAAAGATTGTCAAAGCATATCACATGAGACCTAATTTCGAAGATCTCGCCGCGACTAATCCAACGGTGGCAACAGATCTTAAATCGGATAAGTGGTTTGAGGTACAAAACATTTTAAATTTTCAGATCGTATTTATCATGAACGACGTCAGCAATTTCATTTTTTTCCCATGCATGCAAGAGGATGGAGAAGTAGCGCTAGCACGCACGAGCAATTCACGTCGATGTAGAAGAACGTCTACCGTCTACGGATTTGCGAAATTGAAGGCGACTTCTCTATTCTCTATAGTTGCGTCCTTTTTTTAATGTTCATGTTCTGCGGAAAATGCTTAAGCTTTTTAAAAAATAGGTCATGGTTCAAAGAAAAGATCACGTGCCTCCGGAAAAATTCTAACAGGGTTTTTAAAATATTCACGAGATTAAAAGAGAAACTTTACGGTTCAATAAACTATATTCACATATTAGACGAAATTCATCCCCGGAAAATGTTCGCCAGTTTGAAAAAATTATGTTCACGCATTCAGAAAATGTTTACGAGTTAGTAAAAATATTCACAGGTTTTCGAAAACAAGTATGTTCATGAGTTCAAAAAATATTAACGGATTCAAAAAAAGTTCATCGCCAAAAATGTGTACTGGCTGAAATGTTCGCCGGTTTTGAAAAACATTATGTTCACAGATTCAAAAATGTTTACATGTTAAACAAATCCACGAGCTCAAAACAAGTATGTTCATGAATTTAAATATGTTTTAGGAGTTCAAAAAAATATTCAGGGATCACCGCCAGTCCGGCATGGCTACTGGAAGAGGTTAACAAGTGGCTGCGAGCTTTTTTCTGGGCAGGCAAGGAAGAGGTGCACGGTGGGCAGTGTTTGTGGCTTGGCAGAGGATTTGCAAACCTGTCAAGTATGGTGGACTTGGTGTTAAGGATCTACAGCTCCACGGTCTTGCGTTGAGAGTCAGGTGGGACTGGTTAAGGCGCACAGATGAAACGAGACCTTGGCAGGGGTTGCCCATGATGACAGACACGAAGGCCTTCAAGGTTTTCAGCGCTTTGGTAGCAATCACAGTGGGAAACGGCGCAAACACCCTGTTTTGGTGAGATCGGTGGATCAGGGGAGAAGCGGTGAAGGATATCGCACCAAGTGTGGCTCGGATGGTAAGCGAGGCGTGCGCGGAAAAAAGAATAGTACAGGAGGCGCTGCAAGAGAATCCATGGATCAAGGACATAAGGGGAGTGCTTTCTGAAGAAGGAATCGAGCAGTGCTTGAGGCTAATAGACAATACTAAGACCCTAGGTTCAAGATGAGCCCGGGTTTAACTTAATGAAGCCACAACACATAGACAAAGTTCGTACACGCCGAGAGCCGGCAACAGAGCACGCATGCTCGAAATAAAAAAAGGCACCAAGCGCTAAAGTAGCTCAGGAGCGGAACAACACTAGAAGCTACTAAAAGCATGGGCGAAGTACAAGCCCCACAAGACCTACTCCACAACATGCGACACCTAGATAAGGGATACAAGCAGGAAGGTCGAGGAGCGTCATCCAGGCGCCTCCCGAACCTGAGTATAGAGCAGACAAATACTGCTAATCGTCAGCTCCAAAGCCTCTCGATCCTGTCTCATAGCCACTGACTTCCACACCTGTAGATACATAGAAAGTTTGTAAAGGCCGTCAGCCTGCTGGGAAATACTCGGTGAAATCAACCTACAAAGCGCTATGCGAAGGACCAGTCGGGATGGAGGGAGCTAGCTGTATTTGGTGGAGCTGGGCACCACTCAATGCAGGATATTTGCGTGGCTAGCGATTCAGGGGCGGATGTGGACGTCTGACAGAAGAGTTCGCAGGGGTTGCAGGAGGAGGTTTCAGCCTATTACACATGCTTGCAGGAGGAGGACATTGGGAACCATATCATGATGGGGTGTTTGTATGCGAGGCAGGTTTGGCTAGGTTATTTGCTGAAGCTAGATGTGCAAGTAGACATCTCGCAGATCGACGATTCCGTGCAGTCATGGTGGTTCAGGTCGAGGTGGAGGTTTGGGAAGAAGGACATAAGGGTTTTGGACATGCTGACTATCCTAGTCTGCTGGCCACCGTGGAAGCAGCGCAATGCCCGGGTGTTTAACAACATCAGCAAGCAATTATCCGTGGAAGTTTTGATCAATCTCATTGTAGAGGAGTGGAAGCAGTGGAGGCTAGCAGGGTTTGGAGAGAGTAACAACTTTGCGAGAGTAGTCCAGTCCACTAGGTTTCTAGGTGTGGAGTGGACGTATGATAGTCGTTGGGTGCAACACTACTGTCATATCTTGTAATCAAAATTTCTCTCTTCTATAAAAAAATAAAAATAAGATACGCGATTACATACTCTCGAAAAAAAAGTATAACAGACAGGGTAGTTCCACATATTTCTCTCTTCAACATCCCCCAAGTTTAACTTTGTCCGTCCACTTTGGACCGTTCTAGTGCATGATAACCACGCATGCCAAAATGCCGAAAGCATTTGCCCATTTGGGGAATTTCTTGAAGCCAAGCAAGAGCATGGCCACAAGACACATCTCATATGCATACACGACACAGGATGTATAAAAGAAAGATTCTGGAGATCCACCCTGAGCAGTGAAAAAGATGACCCCTGCCTAATAATCCTTGCAAATGCATGTCACCTTCATGGACACCAACAACCCATTAGTTACTAATGCCCTCTAAATTCAACGGACGAGCAAAGTTAACGAGGCCACTAGCTAGCTACGATCGAAATGTGGTGATACCCAAACTTAATTACCGTAGGGCTGTGTGTGGTGAGTGGTGACTAGTGACTTGATGCTTGTATTTGTACACTGTTTTCTTGTCACCGCCAAACCCAAATCACTCGCAGCATCTGTATATTTGTAGTCTATATAAACGCGTATGTACAAGCGTGTAGCCAAACGATGCAATTGCACTGCAAGCTCGCAAACTGAACCACAACACTCCACAAGTTGTCGTCCAGCGCGCCGAGCTAGCTAACATGGTGGCATCAAGAACAACAGCTTCTGCGCGTCCAGGAGCTGCCATGAAGATGGTGGCATGCCTCCTGGCCTTCGCCGTCGTGTTGTTCTCCCGTGCCGCGTCGCCTCCTCGAGGTCGCTGACCTCGCTCTCCTCACATGGCGCCGATGCACAGCGGGAAGGCGGCCTGCTCGAGCCTCCAACCGCGGCTGCCGATCAACCGCCGCAGCTCGGTATCGGCAACGACGGCAGCGACCGCCTTCTGAAGAAAAAGCGGCACGAGAAGGCGCCGCCCAAGCCCAAGCACCATGGCCACCACGCTCCTCCCGCGGACCTTTCGCCACCGGCGCCTGATTCGTACGGCGGCCAGCCCCCGGTGGCACCGGCGCCGAAATCCGACGCGGCGCCCACGCCGCCGTGGCCCTTCCCGTGGCCGGAGCCGCAGCCGGGCTACCAGTCACCGCCGCTCCCCGCATGGCCGCATCCGGGGAAAGACTGGCCGCCGCTGCCGCCGTTCCCTTTCCAACCACCGCCGCTCCCTGCATGGCCGCAGCCAGAACCAGGTAAGCAGTGGCCGCCGCTCCCGGCATGGCCGCAGCCCGAACCAGGAAAGCAGTGGCCCCCCTCCCCGGAATGGCCACAACCGGAGCCAGGCAACATCAGTGGCCGCCACTGCCGCCGTTTCCTGCATGGCCACAACCAGAGCCAGGCAACAATCAGTGGCCGCCCCTGCCGCCGTTCCCGTTCCACCCGCCGCCGACGCCGTCGTGGCAGTGGCCGCCGGCACCGTTCTTCCACGGCGAGGAGGAACGGCGCGCATCTAATTTGCCGCCGCCGGGTCCAGAGCGGAACTGATGCATGCACAGGCCCGCGCGATTTCTTTTTTTTTTGAGAACACAGTACAACACAGACGCTCACAAATACGCACATACACTCACCCCTATGAACGCACGCACGCACACCCTACCCTATGAGCACCTCTGAAGGACTGAGCCGGCAGATCTTGAGGTTGACGAAGTCACCACAGGCGCCTCGCTGTTGACGGGCACGTCACCTACCACTGAAAGAATAGCGCGGATAATCCTGGAATAAATCCAGGTAAATGCAAACGCCCATGCCAAGTCTAGGACTTGAACCTGGGTGGGCTGGTTCCACCACAGGGAACCCAACCATCAGAGCCAAGCTCCGTTTGCCAGCCCGCGCGATTTCGCCCTCGAGGAAGGAGCAGCTTTTCCATGCTACATATATACACTACCAAACTACTCGCAAAATATTTTTTACGAGAGGAATTAATAACGAGGATATCGCCATTTCTCCAAGTTGTTTGGCATGTGCTAACCATGAGAAGACGTAAGCAATAAAGTTCTTTGTGAGTTGTGATAAGTTTTGTGGTTATGTGAAATTTCATTTGCAAATATCGAAGAGTATGGCATCAACAAGCCATTAGTTGGCTTTGGTCGGTGACTACTCAAAAAAATTGAAAAATGGGCGTGCTAATTCTAGGCCAACTGATATTTTTTCTTAATTCAAGTTGCACTGTTCTGAACCGATTGCTTTTCACTAAAACTGGTGTCACTTTTGTAAGTAGATTAGGACAAAAATATCCCAATTGAAAAACTAAAAACATGTACAAACTCAATGATATACCATGATAACTCCATAAAATATGGTTCCCTCTCTAGATAGAGTACACTTTTTTTTAAACAAAACGGGCAATTTTGCCCATTTTATTTCAAAAGTAGAAGATCATTTGACCGTTTAATTAGCAAAAATTGGCCCCAAAACACTCTAATGCAATAATGTCGTCATAAAGCATGACCACATTGTACACCACTGACCGAGCTGACCCCCCCATACAAAGCAGAAAGCACACACACTGTCGAGAAAAAAAAGACATCGTTGAGTTTTATCTCGAGCGCCATCACCTTCACTCCTCCACGAGCCATCAACACTGTCTTCACCTTCGACGATCACCGACGGAGACCTCGCCACAACCAACACCCCGAACTCATGTCGTCCCATGCGAAATAGTCAACCCAAAGCATCGAGGATGAGGCAACTCCGACCTCGATTATGAGCTTTAGAGGAGAAAGTTGCACGCCTTGCACCGATGGAATCCATGTGGCAGCTAGAGTTCGACACGACGGTACCACCAATGACGTGGCATCTTTGTTAGAATCGCGACACCTCCGACTTCACCGCTTCACAGTAGGACACATCACATGAATCCAAAAGATTGTTGGTTGACAAAAGGAGATGTCATGACTTTGCTCTTGTCACCGCAGTCGTCGTCTCCACACAAGACTCCATGTCACCACCACCGTCCACCGTCCCTCCGGCCAAAGCAAACTCCAAAACGATGCTTCCAGCCCGGGTTAGACGACACATGAGTGCTGCCATCGTCCGATCCCCAGCAGATCTAGGCATTTCTTTATATATACCAGTGTTAGAGGACACATGAGCGCTGCCATTGACACATGTATATAAATACTTAGAAAAAACTTTGCATATTGGAACTTCGTCAGTCAGATTTTCTTTACTATTTTATCAAGATATATTGCCACAAAACCGCTTTCTAACTCATCGTATACCATCTACAACACGAGAATGATAATAGTAAAGGGTTACATGTTGTTATTATTGGCTCAAAATTCAGCATCCGACATGGCTCTTCGTGGTTGCATATTAATTGATATGTCGTACAATTGCCAATAAAATATTGATCACCCTTCTCCTTTTCCCAATATGCTGATAAAGTAAAGAAAATTCAACAACTCCCCCAAAGATATCAAATATCTTGTGGGTGTGGTGTGCCCATGTTTTTCTTGTAGTCGATAGGCTGACTGAAAGTTACTCTACGATCGATCTTAATGACTAAACATAGGCATCACCATTTTAATATTTTACTTTCATTATCAACAAAATAATCTCAAGTACTCATTAGCAACAAAATGTGACACAAGTACTCAAGAACATAGCAGTCCACTAAATTGGCGAGTTTCTCATCAAAGTGGCGTCTTCTTTCGACATTTGGCGTCCCCGGTGACGGTTGTGGTTTCTACAATTAAAAGTGAGGCAAGAGCTTGGCGTTTGGCCGGTGCCACTTTTTTGGGGAATGTAATCTCGGGAGAGTAATTCCTTCGTTGAAGTCCTAGGACGTGTCCTGGGCGCTTGTCTAAAACTCCTTATTTAATGAAAATGGCAAATCGTTTGCCTTATTTCAAAAGAAAGTGCTTTTGTCAAGACAAGTGTTTACATGATAATTCATGCTAGTTTAGTGCACGGAGTGGCGGCTTCATGCGCTCAGGCATTCAACAGTGTTTCTCAAATTGGACATATCTAAAGCTTTTGATAAGGTGGAATGGTCATTTCGTATAGAGATCTTGAAAAGGTTGGGGTTTGGGTCAGTTTGGATACGATGCATATGTGGTATTGTTTCGACGCCTCTACCCAAAATATTAGTCAGTGGAAAATCAGGGGGAAGCTATGGAACTGAGACGGGCTACGCCAAGGGGAGTCTCTGTCCTCAATAATTTTTTCGTTGATTATTGATACGTCTCAAACGTATCTATAATTTTTGGTTGTTCCATTCATGTTATATATCATTGCCACATGTTTTTATATCATTTTGGCACATTTTATGGAAATAACCTATTAACAATATGCCCAGTGTCAGTTTCTGTTTTCTGCTGTCTTTTTGTTTCAGAAAAGCTAGTCGGGGAACATTCTTGGAATCAGCTCATAATTTACGGGAATTATTCTTACGAAGAAACAAAGACGGAGTCAGGAGGGTGCCTGCAGGGGGCCCACAGGCCCCAGACACCCCATGCACGGTCAAGGTTGGACCGCGCCTGGGCCCCACCTGGCGCCCTCGAGAACCTTCCGACGCCGGCCTTTCGACTATAAATTCACTTCCTCCCGAAAACCCTCGGTACCCGATCAGAAATCCAGAAATATGTCCGAGGCCACCGCCATCGCCAACCCTAGATCGGGAGGGTTCTGAAACTCTTCCCGGCATCATACTGGAGGGGGATATCGTCACCGGAGGCATCTACACCACCATGACTACCTCCGGAGTGATGCGTGAGTAGTCCACCACGGGACTACGAGTTCATGGCAGTAGCTAGATGATTGTCTCTTCTCCTTGTACTCCATTGTTTAGATTTTGTGAGCTGCCTAACATGATCAAGATCATCTATTTCTGTAATGCTACATGTTGTGTATGCGGGGATCCGATGAATTATGGAGTCATGACATTATTGTTCAGTTTAGTTGTGATATGTTTTATTTATGATCTTGCATGTTCTCCGATGCTTGTGTATGATTTGGCCGAAGTAATTACTTGAGTCATTAGAGGGAGTATTTATGCTAGATAGTGGGTTCATGCCTCTCTTGTCTGAGCTCGAGTTGACAGAAACGATTAAGACTTGAGATGTGCTGTTGCTACTAGGGATAAAACAACGATGTTTATTGCTATATGTTGTAATCATTGCTTACATTACGTACCATGCTTATTGAAAGGACATTTATTAATCCCTTGTGTTTTGTGTGTTAGGCAACAACACTAGTGACAATTTAACATGTGAATCAAGTGATGCAGGTTTTAAGTGTGTAAAACATCTTTGCATCGAAACCAAAAAGGGAGTTGAAAAGAGCCAGTTTTCTTTGCTGAAGTAAACCGGATTATCCGATGTTGAAAATATCGGATTATCCGATCTGAAGATTTCGCTGAAATTCTGCTAAGGACTAGAAGAAATCTCGCACTGGAGTTGGTCGGATTATCCGAGTTGCAAAATATCGGATTATCCGATGATCGAGATTTCGCTGGAATTCTGCTAAGGACTAGAAGAAATGTCACACTGAAGATGTTCGGATTATCCGAGTTGGAATTAATCGGATTATCCGATTCTCAAGATTTCGCTGGAATTCTGCTAAGGACTGAAAGATTTCTTCACTGACGCTGTTCGGATTATCCGATGATGGTATGATCGGATTATCCGATTCCATCGGATAATCCGATGATGACTTGAATCGGATTATCCGATTTGCCTGTCTGCAACGGCTAAATCTGGGGCAGTATATAAAGACCTTCTCCTACATTGGAAAGGTACCACGACCAGAAATACTTCCCCCACCATTGTTGCAAGCTTAAACTTGGTAGATCTCTCTCCCTAGCCACTCAAACACCTTGTCCTTCTAGGACTTGGGAGAGTTGACCTAGATCTACCCTTCCACCAAAGCGATTTGATTTCCATATCCATTCCTTAGAGGAACTTGTGCATCTTGGGTTCATTGGAACCCGAGACGGTCGTTGGTCGTTCTTGTGGCTTTGGGAGCCGCGGGGACTAGCCGGGAGCCTCCAATTCGGTTGTGGAGACGTGCCCCGGCCTTGTGATTCTTGCGGCTTTGGAAGCCGTGGGAATTGGTGAGAGCCTCCAATTCGGTTGTGGAGTGTGCCTCATCCTTGTAAAGGTTTGTTGCCGACCTCGAGGGCATCATATAGTGGAGGAGATACGGTGTGCCATATCACGGCTATTCGGGGATCACTTGTGACCCCGCACCGCTCCAACGAAGACGTAGCTTCCATTGGGAAGTGAACTTCGGGAATCATCTCCGTGCACCGTGTGCTTATCCTTTTTATATATACCTTTACTTGTATTGCTAGCTTACCTTGCTTAGTATATCTTGTTAGCTAGCTTCTTGCTCATCATATAGGATTGTTCACCTAGTTGCATATCTAGAGAACTTATATTTGAGCAATTCCTTAACTTGTTGAAAAGAAAATTAAAATTGGTAGTTGCCTATTCACCCCCCCCCCTCTAGTCAACCTACTCGATCCTTTCAATTGGTATCAGAGCAAGGTCTCTTTATTAAGGGCTTAATCGCCTAAAGAGGAGGATGGCTAGTGCGGAGGAAGTACAACGTGCTAAAGATGAGGAGTTAAAACTTGCTAAGGAACAAGAAAAACGTGATAGAGAACAACTTGACAAAGAACTAAAGAAGCGGGAATAATCCCTCCCGAGGGTGATGCCCCAATCACCATGAAGTCCATGATTGAACTCTTTGGGTACATGAAAGGCAAAATGGTGGAGGAGGTGTATACTCGGGTATCTAATCAAAATAGCTCCTCATCATCCGCTAGCCCTATTAAGGGTGCTAGTGACAAGGATAAAAATGATAAACCTAATGAGAAGCCTTCTCTTAACTTTGCTCCACCTAGCTCTTATCTCACTCAAGTTTCACTCACTCAACCTCATATAACCAACCTTGGTAGACCCCCTCCTAAGCTTGATAATACTCGTTATTTCACTTGGAAGAAATCTATGGAGTCTTATTTTCGCAGCTCATCGGTGCATCTTTGGAGGGTGGTTCTACATGGTTTCAACCCTGTTGATCCCAACAACTTGACCAAGCAAGAAGAGATTGATGAGCAACTTGATGCAAATGCTAAGTTCATTCTTGAGAGTGCTATGACCGCACATGATGAAGATCATGTGCGGAATCTCAAAACTTGCAATGAGCTTGGCTCCATCTTGAAACTGTGTATGAAGGAAATGAGGGCATTCAACGCTCCAATGCGGCCGTCCTTCAACATCAAGTTGACAACTTCATCATGCTAGACGAAGAGACTCCGACCGAACTTTACCGAAGACTCTACAAGCTTGTGGTGACATGTCGGGAAAATGGAAAGAAGGATATGGATGATGAATGGGTCAAGGCCAAGTTCCTTCAAGCAATTATGCCATATAGTGAAACTATGGTGATGAACCTCCATGCAAGAGCGGATTACACAACAATGACTCCCAATGACATGTTGGCTCAATTTGTCACATATGATACATTGAAGTCCACATCCAAGTCTTTCAACCAAGTCCGTGGCCCGAAGACTCTTGCTTTGAAGGCTCGTGTGGTAGACCATCCAAGATATGAAGAAAGCCCGGTCCATGAAGGTGAAGAAGACTTGGAGGGTGAGCTCAATGAAGTTCTTGCACTTGCCGCCACCCGGTTTTGGAACAAGAAGAACAAGAGCGTCAACCCTCCACCAATAAAAAGAATGTGCTTCAATTGTGGAAAGGACACTCATCTTGTGAAGGATTGCCCCTATGAAAGAAGAGAGGATAATGGTGGTCAACTCATTCTAAAGAAGAACAAGTACCACCCCAAGCCTACCTACATGAAGAGATCACCTCAAAAGGCTCTTGTGGCATCCCATCAAGAGGAATACGAGTCCGGAGGTGAGGAGGATAAAGAACCAAGTGAAGAAGTAGGAATGGCGGCTCTTGCAATGGGCACCCTTCCTCCATCATTGGCCAACCTCTTCTCATCTCCAAACGACGACAAGATCTCCAAGCCTATGTGCCTCATGGCCAAGGAAACTAAGGTGAATTCCCCACCAAAAATTACTATCTCCTCTAACCCATCACTATTGGATTGTGTTGAGGATGTAGGGAAAATTGAAGAAGAGGATAAAATTTCTATCTTTATTAGCAAGCTCCAAGGTCCAACCAAGAAAATGGTTGAGGCCCTCATGTATCAATATGGAGAAGCCAAGCATCTTCTTAATGAGAAGGATGTTAGGATTTGTGAGCTCGAAGGGCATGCATGTGATCATGCCGACAAAATTGGTGAGCTAGAAGATCAACTTGTTGAGGAACAATGCTCCGTGAGCAACTTGAGGAGACACATGCCATGGATCTTTCCAAGGCAAAAGAAACTCGTGAAACCTCTATTCAAATTGCTATTGATCTAAAAACTAAAAATGAGGAACTTGTAGTGAGTCATGACAAGCTCTTTGAGGGTTTTGAGCAACTTAGGGAAACCCACAAGGTGACCTCAAGTGAGCTCACTACACTCAAGGAGTCATATGCCAAACTACAAGCTCAATTTATCTATGCTAGCTTCACCACCTCTCATAATGATAAAGATGCAAATGCTTGTTCCACTAACCCTTTATGTGTCAAGGCATCTCTTATTGAGGAAAACACTAGGTTGAAGGCCCAACTTGAGAAGGGCCTAGCCACTTGTATCCAAGGGGAAAAGAACCTCAATGATCTTTTGAGCAATCAAAAGGGAGTGGTTGGCAAAGAAGGAATTGGGTTCACACCCAACTCTAAGAAGGTCAACAACAAGAAGAAGAAGGCGACTCCCCCTTCCAAAGATATTGTTTTTGTGAAGGAGGGGGAGTTAGCCAAAGCAAATGACAACTCTATTGGGAGTGGTAATGTCACTAGGGGCAATGCCACTCACAATAACTTTGCGGGAAAATACAACCCCTCATATGTTCTTTTGAAATCTACAAATGGTTGTGTTTTTGCTAAATATGTTGGCTCTTCATATGGAGATGATTATCACTATGCTATTTGGGTTCCAAAGACCCTTGTGACTAACAAAAGAGGACCCATTCCAAAATGGGTACCTAAATCAAAGACTTGATTTATTGTAGGGTTTCTCTTCCGGTGGATCTTCATGGCTCATTGATAGTGGATGTTCATCCCATATGACCGGAAGCAAAGAACTAGTAAAGGACTTATTGAAACAACTACTCTCATTCTCTCATGTCACCGTTGGCAACAATGCAAGACTCAAGGTAGTGGGAGTTGGTAAAGTGGTGATCACTCCGGAGTTATCCATTGAGAAGGTCCTCCTTGTCGAATCTCTTTCATACAATTTACTTTCCGTTGGTCAATTATGCAATGCCGGTTACACCGTTATTTTTAATAAATACCACGTGACCATCCTTTTCACTCAAACACTCAATGTCGCCTTTGTTGGATTTCGTGAAAACGGTTTGTATGTGGTTGATTTCTCAAAAGAGACCACTCAAATCGCTACATGTTTAATGGCTAAAGGCGACAAGGGGTGGCTTTGGCATCGCCGACTTGGCCATGTCGGTATGAGAAATTTACAAACTCTTGTAAAGGGTGGACACGTGGTAGGACTAACCGATGTTAATTTTTCCAAAGATCGTCCTTGTAGTGCTTGCATAGCCGGAAAGATGCATGAGAAGAATCACCCCAAGACGACCATTATCTCCACTAAGAGGCCTTTGGAGCTCCTTCATATGGATCTTTTTGGGCCTCCCACATATGATAGTCTTGGTGGCAAGAAATATTGTTTGGTGATTGTGGATGATTATTCAAGATATTGTTGGACTTTCTACATCAAGAAGAAGAGTGAAACTCAAAAGATATTCATTGATTTTGCAACCCTAGTTCAACGCCAATATGACTCCAAGATTTTGGCAATTAGAAGTGACAATGGTACGGAGTTCAAGAATTACACTATGGATGATTTCCTAAGTGGGGAGGGCATTCAACACCAATATTCCGCTGCATATACTCCCCAACAAAATGGTGTTGCCGAAAGGAAGAACCGCACTCTTATTGATATGGCAAGAACTATGATGGCCGAATTTAATTCCCCATACAACTTTTGGGCCGAAGCCATCAACACCGCTTGTCATTACTCAAACCGGCTCTTTTTCCGTCCTCTCAAGAACATGACACCATATGAACTCCTCACCGGTAAAAAGCCAAATGTATCTTACTTTCGAGTCTTTGGATGCAAATGCCATGTTTACATTAAAGGTTGCAAAATTGCTAAGTTTGAATCTAGATCTTTTGTTGGTATATTTGTTGGATATGCCGCAAAGTCTCATGCTTATAGGGTCTACAACATATCCACCGGGTGTGTTGAAGAATCTATGGACGTGGAGTTTGTCGAGGATAATGGCTCCCAAGCGGAGCATATTGATCATGATGATGTAGGTGATGTTGCTCCATCTCAAGCCATAAGAACTATGGGGATTGGAGAACTAATTCCTATTGAAGGACCTACTCAAGAAGAAGGAACAAGTTCTACCCAAGTTGAGCCATCTACCTCAACAAGTGATCAACCAACTATCAATGATCAAGAACAAGAACATGTAGATCAAGAAAATGGTCAAGACCCACCCAACTCTAGTGGTGAACAAGAACATAATGAACCCACAACCCCAAGAACTCCACTTCGGGTTGACCATGAGCAAAATGAAGGAAATGATGAAGATATTCGTGTTGGTGAAACAATTGGTCAAGCCTGGAACGCCGGGTCATCCGGCGTGCATCAACATTGGATTACCAACAACACTTCAAAGAAAATATCCTTGGAAGTATCCGTAGAGGTGTGTCCACACGCAATCAATTAGCTAACTTTTGTGGTCATGTCTCTTGCTTGTCTAGCTTAGAACCTCTCAAGGTGTATGATGCCCTTGAAGACATGGATTGGGTTGCGGCTATGCATGAAGAGTTGAACAACTTCGAGCGCAACAAAGTATGGTCTCTAGTGGAAAGACCCAATGACTCCTCCCATAATGTCATTGGAACCAAGTGGATATTCAAGAACAAGCAAGACTCAAATGGTCAAGTCATCCGCAACAAAGCAAGATTGGTTGCACAAGGGTACACCCAAATCGAAGGAGTCGACTACGGTGAAACCTATGCCCCCGTTGCTAGACTTGAATCCATTCGCTTACTTATTGCCTATGCATCTACTCATAAAATTACTTTATATCAAATGGATGTTAAAAGTGCTTTTCTAAATGGTCCACTAAATGAACAAGTATATGTGAAACAACCTCCGGGTTTTGAAGACCCCAATTTCCTAACCATGTCTACTTACTACATAAGGCTCTTTATGGGCTCAAGCAAGCTCCACGTGCTTGGTATGATCATCTCAAGGAGTTCTTAGTAGATCGTGGCTTTGCAATTGGGGTAATAGATCCCACCCTTTTCACTAAAAGAATAAATGGAGAATTTTTTGTATGCCAAATATATGTTGATGATATTATCTTTGGTTCCACTAACCATGAATTTAGTGATCAATTCTCCAAGCTAATGACCAAGGAATTTGAGATGTCCATGATGGGGAATTGAATTATTTTCTTGGCTTTGAAATCCATCAATTCGAGAAGGAACATTCTTATGTCAAGCCAAGTACATTAAGGACATGCTCAAGAAATTTGATATGAACAATGCCAAGCCATATAAGTTTCCCATGGACTCCAAGGCGGATCTTCACTTAGATCCGGATGGTAAGGAAGTTGATCAAAAGCTTTATCGTTCTATGATTGGATCTTTGCTTTACCTTTGTGCATCTAGACCGGATATTATGTTTAGTGTGGGTATGTGTGCAAGATTCCAATCAAGTCCTAGGGAAAGTCATGAAACCGCGGTCAAAAGGATTCTAAGATATTTGTTGGATACTCCCAACTATGGTCTTTGGTATCCCCATGGTACAAGCTTTGATCTTGTTGGTTATTCGGATGCGGATTGGGCGGGTTGTAAAATGGATAGAAAATCAACTTCGGGTACATGCCAATTCCTTGGTAGGTCCCTTGTGAGTTGGTCTTCCAAGAAGCAAAATTGTGTGGCCTCGTCATCCACCGAAGCCGAATACATCGCCGCCGGTAGTTGTTGTGCACAATTATTATGGATGAGGCAAACTTTAAAGGATTATGGTGTCATTTGTGACAAAGTGCCTCTTTTATGTGACAATGAAAGTGCTATTAAAATTGCACACAACCCGGTTCTTCATGGCAAGACCAAGCACATTGAGATTCGGTATCATTTTATTCGAGACCATGTTGAGAAGGGTGATATTGCAATCAAGTATGTCAACACCAAGTATCAACTCGCCGATATGTTCACAAAGCCTCTTGGTGAAGCAAGATTCAAGGAGTTGAGAGGAGAACTCAATGTGGTGGACATATCCAATTGGATTTAGTGGATTTCTTGCATACCTACCCATATTAGACGATACTTATTTGGTTTAGGTGTAGGCATGGACATAGGGGGAGTGCGGTCCTAATCATTGGGCTATCCCTCCCCCCATTATGCCGATAGTAAGAACTCATTTTGTCTCTATATTTTCATTTCATGAATTGTGAGCTTAAATGACGAGTAGTGGCCGTGAACCCGAGATACATCTTCGCGGTGTCACACCACAAACTCATACATGGTGGCCTTGGCCACCGCCCTCTTCTTTATGAAGAGTTGGTTCTTCTCGGTCTTAATTGAAAATCATTTGGAATTTTGGTCCTATTGTTGGTTTTATGGGAAACCCACTCATCTTGGCATTTCCGTGTTCGATTTTTGCAAGTTTGAGTGTGGAGTACCAATGTCAGTTTGACAATCTTATCCCAAGCCTATCTTCCTACAAACACTTCATCTTATGCACACAAGTCTATTTTGAAACTGAGGAGAACGGGTGTAGCTGGGCAGAATTTCTAACGAAATCCTGAAAATCGGATTATCCGATTCTGACTTGCTCGGATTATCCGACTATCGGAATATCCGATTCAAGTAAAAATCGGATTATCCGATTTGGCGGTTTGTCTCCAAATAGAACAGGGGTCGGGGTGAAGGGCTCATTTGAGCATCTTTCTCCACCCCCGACCCCCTCTCTCCACAACCACCGCCCCCTCTCTCCCGGCTCCTCCCAAGCATCTCCGGCCGCCCCAACTCCGGCATTTGGCCGGATTTGGTGCTCCTCCTCCCCGGGAACACATTCACCGAAGCTTTTTCCTCAATGGACGAGGGTAACTTCTTCTCTCTCTTCTCCTAGGTGTTCCTCACCTAAATCTTTGGAAGAAGTTGTTTTGGCTGGTGTTTTGGTTCCCATTGATACTTAGAACACTAGGCTAGCCCCCCTTATTGTCGATCTACTGCTAGACCTAGGACTTGAATCACTTTGTTGCTGCCGATCCAGATCGGATTTTCCGATCCAGTCTGAACCGGATATTCCGACCCGTCGGATTATCCGATTCACACTGAATCGGATTATCCGAAATTGTTCAGTACTATTTTTCAGCCACATCTTGATTTGTCCAGGACTTAGTAGACTCAACTTAGGGATGCTCTTCTAGTGTACCTTGTACCATTCCTTGCTCTGTGACTTGTGTGTACTCATCTATGCTATCCATCTATTATTCTATCTCACAGGTGGTTCCGGCAGTCGTGATTCAGGTAGTCCTCCACAGAAACATGCTAGAAAAGGCAAGCAAACCATGAAGAAGAAGCAAGTTGCCCATAGAACCAAGAAGAAGCTCAAGGAAACTCGCCCCAACTATTTGACAATGCCCCAAATTGACTATGCCCAATCCGTCAGTCCAACTGGTATACGAGTATGCCAAGAGATGATGATATTGAAGATCCCAACTTCTGGTGCATGGAGCAGATATATATATACAAAGACATCTACAAGCACTATAACCATCCTATTCGCCCGATGCAGCCCTACAAAATGCGAGATATCAAGGCCAAGGCCAGTTATGCTCAAGCTGCAGATGTGATTGAACAGATGGGCTTGGTTTCACTCATTGAGAAGCAATGCCCCTACAATGTGGAAATGATTCTGCAGTTTTTCTCCACCTTGGTGATCGAGAATGACCACATAAAGACCATGAAGTGGATGACGGTCGCACTCAGTGCACATCCTCCTTTGCTCGGTTGTCTACTCTTCTTGGTTATGCACCCTACCAGAGCAACCTTCCTCCCAATGGTTACATTATGCACACTACTGAGAAGTTCAACAAAAACATAATGAAGGATATGTATGGGGCTGGTGCAATTATTGGTGAAAAAAGGGGCCTCCTACCCCTCTATGACCAGCTTGCGATCATCTTCCGCTCAACTATTGCTCCCAGTGGAGGTAACAATGACAATATAGTTGCTCCTCTTGCAAATCTGCTTTGCCTTGCTAAGAAAATTGTTGAGAATGAAAACCCTGAAGAGGATTTTACAGTGGATGTGATGCATTTTATCTTTCACGAGTTCTGGGACTCTTTTGTCAGTGGGCTCACTATTCCCTATGCTCCTTACATCATGATGCTCATCAAGGACACTCTGAAGAACCACAACTTCAACCGGTATGATTTGGAGCCTCATACATACAAGAAGGTTTATCAGAAGAGGAAAGAGGTCATTCCATCTTCTGCTGCTGCAACTCCTGCCCGTGGTTCCTTCATGGGTGATGCTCGTCGTGGTGCCACTGGTCCGTCTTGGTTCCTTCCTTTGCTCCGCCCAAGAAACTCAACTGGTTCCAGAGGAACATTCTGTGCATGAATGCTGACATCAGGAGGGGACAATATGACACTTATCTGCGGCAGGAGAACATTCTCAAGCACCTTCCTCGCCTCCCAAATGATCCTCCAGAGTCTGCTCCTCTCTCTTTTGCTCAGTGGAACGAGGGCTCTCAGTTTCCATGGACTCAGCTTGAGTCTCATCTGCTAGAGACAGCATCTGCCGGCCCTTCCCGTCCATCCTACACTCGTGCCCGTACTTATGAGACTTCAGACGGGGATGGTGATGACACTGATGATGATGATACCTCTGCCACGGAGTGATCTACTTGGGTCGTAGCATCGCTCTTTTCCCTTTTTGGCGTTTCGATGTCAAAGGGGGAGAAGTAGTTCTATTAGGTCTCCGTGTGGGATTTGCATGGGTTTCGGGCACAAGCATATGCTTTTACCATTCTTGTTGCGCTTGTGTCCATTTATGTCGAACTTATTCGTGAACTTATTTGTGTTGTGTTTTCATGTGGAACTTATGTGTGTGAACCTTTAAGTTATGAGACATATGGATTTCTAATGTGGTTATGAGTTGTATTCTTGTGCTAAGGTTCATTTCTACTCTATTATGCACAAGGTATAGTCCTCTATCGCAACTCAACCTACTTTGATATGTCTCCATCTAGTTTCCTCAACATTTGGAAGTTTCCTCCTCCCAGATATATTGCATTTGTATTCCAATGCAATTTAATTATATGCACACATTCAGGGGGAGCTTGTCATGACTTAAGCTCGGGAATCTAGATAATATATAACTATGCTTTCCTTGCAAATCCTAGTGTTGTCATCTAACACCAAAAAGGGGGAGATTGAAAGGACATTTATTAATCCCTTGTGTTTTGTGTGTTAGGCAACAACACTAGTGACAATTTAACATGTGAATCAAGTGATGCAGGTTTTAAGTGTGTAAAACATCTTTGCATCGAAACCAAAAAGGGAGTTGAAAAGAGCCAGTTTTCTTTGCTGAAGTAAACCGGATTATCCGATGTTGAAAATATCGGATTATCCGATCTGAAGATTTCGCTGAAATTCTGCTAAGGACTAGAAGAAATCTCGCACTGGAGTTGGTCGGATTATCCGAGTTGCAAAATATCGGATTATCCGATGATTGAGATTTCGCTGGAATTCTGCTAAGGACTAGAAGAAATGTCACACTGAAGATGTTCGGATTATCCGAGTTGGAATTAATCGGATTATCCGATTCTCAAGATTTCGCTGGAATTCTGCTAAGGACTGAAAGATTTCTTCACTGACGCTGTTCGGATTATCCGATGATGGTATGATCGGATTATCCGATTCCATCGGATAATCCGATGATGACTTGAATCGGATTATCCGATTTGCCTGTCTGCAACGGCTAAATCTGGGAGCAGTATATAAAGACCTTCTCCTACATTGGAAAGGTTACTACGACCAGAAATACTTCCCCCACCATTGTTGCAAGCTTAAACTTGGTAGATCTCTCTCCCTAGCCACTCAAACACCTTGTCCTTCTAGGACTTGGGAGAGTTGACCTAGATCTACCCTTCCACCAAAGCGATTTGATTTCCATATCCATTCCTTAGAGGAACTTGTGCATCTTGGGTTCATTGGAACCCGAGACGGTCGTTGGTCGTTCTTGTGGCTTTGGGAGCCGCGGGGACTAGCCGGGAGCCTCCAATTCGGTTGTGGAGACGTGCCCCGGCCTTGTGATTCTTGCGGCTTTGGTAGCCGTGGGAATTGGTGAGAGCCTCCAATTCGGTTGTGGAGTGTGCCTCATCCTTGTAAAGGTTTGTTGCCGACCTCGAGGGCATCATATAGTGGAGGAGATACGGTGTGCCATATCACGGCTATTCGGGGATCACTTGTGACCCCGCACCGCTCCAACGAAGACGTAGCTTCCATTGGGAAGTGAACTTCGGGAATCATCTCCGTGCCACCGTGTGCTTATCCTTTTTATATATACCTTTACTTGTATTGCTAGCTTACCTTGCTTAGTATATCTTGTTAGCTAGCTTCTTGCTCATCATATAGGATTGTTCACCTAGTTGCATATCTAGAGAACTTATATTTGAGAAATTTCTTAACTTGTTGAAAAGAAAATTAAAATTGGTAGTTGCCTATTCACCCCCCCCCCCCCCTCTAGTCAACCTACTCGATCCTTTCACTTATTGCATTATATGTTGCTTGCAACTTAATACTTTCGGGTGACATGCTGGATAGCGATCCCGGGGTGGATTATTAGTCATAGATGCAGTTGGATAACGGTCTATGTATTTTGACGTAATGCCCATATTAAATGAAACGGTGAACTTTGTGTCTTGATAGTATTGTTATATGCCCATGTTTGTCAATTGCCCTGCTGTAATTTGTTTACCCAACATGTTTATGTTTCGGAGAGACACCACTATCCCAGTCCTATTTTCCTATATTGCTTACAACCGTTTTCATAGCTTTTCCTAGTTATTTGCTCGCTGGTCATTTTTGCTCTCATAATATCTTACAGACATACATTTAATCCTTTGTGTTCAGTAAGCCGGAGAGATTGACAACTTCTCTGTTTCGTTGGGACAAAATAGTTTGTTTGTGACTGTGTGCAGGTCCACGTCAATAATCGTAAACGGCGCCGTTGACACCTTGTTAAAGCCTTCTCCAAGTTCTACTGGTTCGACAACCTTGGTTTTGTAATCAAGGGAAAATTACCGCTACGCTACATCATACCTTACTCTTGCGGTCTATCAGCGAACGTGTGATTCACGCCATCAATTATGGAGATCCTGCATCATTTGTTCAAGAAAACGGTGGATATGTGTTTGCTAATACCTCTGACTCAACAGGTCTTCGACAACGTCATCCTTCTCCGTACGTGACATAACATTTAAAAAATTCACGTGTGTGTGTTGGGGGGGGGGGGGGGGGGCTCCCCACCTGAATATATATAACAAGCAACAAGTGACACCACATATCACTGTTTTCCATTTGATCCGGTCTTCTACACCGGTTAATCCGAAGTGATTACAAATTCATTTTGGCGGAGTGCTCTAAAGACTTTTGCATTCCGAGAGTACCAAATCTTCGAAAGGATGAAGAGAGCAACCGATAGCCAAACATCAATAGTCATTCTAAAGATATGTGTGTACAACCTCCAAACTTTTTAGATCCAAATTCAAAAGGAGCATTGAGAAAAAAAAGTTTATTTCTCAATGCTCCTTTCAAATCTGGATGTAAATTTTTAAAGGTTGTAGACACATGTCTTGTAAGAAGTTTATTTAAAATTTGATCTTTGTTTTTTTTTTGAATTTTTTTTTTATCTTTGTTAGTGGCAGCACGTGGTAGCACTCGATGTTCTTTCTCGCCACGGTGACTAGAACGCCACGTACACCGCTGTCCACCGGGTCCTAGCCTAAGTTTGTGGGGCCCACATCTTTACTATTAAATGGGAGTTGGTCGTTCGTACGTCCCGAGCGAACCATCTCTCCCTCGCGGCTCGCCCGTGGCTCGCTCGATCGCCACTCCAACATGGGCCGCACCGGCCTGCTATCGCTTCACGGTGAAAAGAACCTCTCGAAACCCTCCCTCCTATCGCCCCGTTCCCTCTACGTGCGAGCGTGGCGGCCTCCTCCACGCGATCGTCCGAGCCGGGCTTCCTCCTCCCGCGACCTCAGCGAGATCGGTGTATTCCTTCCTCTTCTGGGCGACCCTGACGAGCTGGGTGTTCTCCACGTGACCCTGACGGGCTGAGGTCGCCAGACTCCTCCTCCGAGCGACCGTCCGTTCCGGCGGCCTCCGCCGCGCGACCCCGACGAGATCGGCCTCTTCCTCCTCTGCGCGGTCCCAGACAAGATGGGCGTCTTCCGCGTGACCCCGGTGAGCTCAGACTCCTCCTCTGCGCAGGCTTGCTGTGGTGGTGAAGGGTCTGGCAGCATCGGCTCCCTCATCCTTGACACCTGCCTGGTAGGCTTGCGGCAGTGGCTGGAGGCGAGGCTTGCGGCGTTGGATGAGAGGAAGCGCGCGGCGGCAGATGCTGTTGAAGAGCAAGCAGGCGGGCGGCGATGGCTGCTTGAAGGAAGTCAACGGCACCTGCTGGAGGGGAACAACGGATGATTCTTCCGTCCCCGTCGGCACCTTTGATGCAGCGGTAGATAACGTCGAGTACACCGCGGCACTATAGCCGGCCGCCGTCGGCGTGAGCAAGCTCTTGTCCTACCTATGCCCTCACTTCAATCCAGCATGACGAGGAGCCCGGAAGCGAAGGTATGCTGCCTTTAACATGTGTCCTACCTTATCACATCTGGCCTGAATTGTTGTGTATACTGCACTTCACAGTGTTTCTTCTACCGATGGCAATATGATCATTCACCTGATTGATGTATGATCTATGTACTGGCGAGTAATTGCAGGATTTCTTCGACTACAAATAAGTTACCGATAGCAACTCTCATGCCTGCTTACATGGCTTAGGATTTCTTCTTCTTCATATATTCCTCCTCTAGCCTAGATCTGCACCAAGAAGATGCATCCAGCCGTGCAATTCTTACTTTTAGGACTGCCTTGGTCGGAATTTCAATAAGTCACTCATTTCATTATTCATAAATTGTTACAACCAAAAGTAATGTCTATAAGTAAACAATTTTCTGGGCAACATGTCAGCTGATTTTGATTTCGTGTTTCCTGAGGATTATAAGATAGGATGGCAAAGATCACAACTACAGTTCAAAGTAATTTGAATTTGCAGGCTTATGTAAAATGATAGATAGAACTTAGTGTTATTTACAGGCCTCTCGCATCTCGGCCTCTATGATATTCTGATTGTGATGCATTCTTGCATATGATTTGGTGTTGCTTACAGACATCAAGGGAAAAGGCGTCACAGGATCTGGAGGAGCTCGAGCGATTGAGCAACAAAGTGAGTAAAAACCCTATCTACTCTCAGGGTTTCTTAAATTACCTTCCATTTTCCAAAGAGTTTTCATCTGTTTCTTGTGATTTCTTGTTACATACAGAATTCAGATTTAGCGGACGCGCATTGAGGCATCAACCAATGTTAGGTACCATACTGTTTTCATTTCAATTATTGAAAGAACAGTTTTCACTTTTCAGACATTTTCTCTGTATATATTTGTATTGATTGCATGCTTGTGTCAATAATAAAATGTAAAGATGAGAAACTGGTAGTTGGTGAGCCTTTTAGCCTGGTATAAGGAATGTCTTGTGAGCTGAATTGGTTGCATAATTTGTTAACTGTAGTGTGGTCATTTTAAGAAATATCTAGACAAGATACAAGATGGTTCCCTAGATAAGCTGACATCACACGGGTCTTTTAACACAACGTCTTGCCTATGATAATGGTTGTGTCAGACACTCATATTTGTCTAAATGCCGCTCCCTTCATTTGTGGTTTTTGTTCACAAAATTTATCAAGCCATGAAGTGCAACGAGTAGCTCTTTTGAATCCAGCTACCTAATGTACTGTTTAATGGCAACCAATTTGTTTTGAGCTTTACTGGAAGGCATGTTAATTTTGGAGCACTGGGGATTTTATTCCATATATATGAAATGGCTGGTCCTCTCAGATGATAAATTTTCTTTTGATCCACTATGGAATCACTCGGCCGTGTAGATTTGTCACCAATTTTTTTGTAAGTTCCGCACCTTCGCGTTTTAGTTTTGTTGTCCACTTTACTGAAAGCTATTTTCTGCCTTATAGCTTCAATTGCCCAAAGGAATTGTACTTACAGTTTATTTCTTACAATTGCCACTTGTGTAGTTAATCGGCTAATTTCTGCTATTTCGTTTTGTCGACATTTGCAGCTTGCAGAGATACAGGGAAGGAGGATGAGGGTCCAAGGGTTACTCAAAGGGCATTCTTTCACAAGTTCTTGATATACCTCATCACGCAACCTTTCCAGTTGCTATATCGTTCCTTGCGGTGCAACAGACTTCTTTGCCACATGCAGTTTCCAAGGTCATAATTACTACTGGCTATCATTAATCACGTACTCTATTTCCTTGTGATTGTGAGACAAGTCTCATGCGTTTTTTTTTGGTAATGCCATGAATTTGCATTGAAAATGTATAGGAACAAGGATGTATTGCACATTCACTTAACTGAATTTTTAATTGTACTTTGAATATTTGATGTTGTTGCTTGTGGATTCATGCATGACATAATAATTTATTCGTTTGTAACTGCATACCAAATGTATCTAAAGAAAAATCATTTAAGAAGACGCTATAGCGGAGTAAAAACAACTTAGCCAAACATAGAGCCTAGGGCTAGACTACAAGGTCACTAAAGGGCACTTCAACCATTATGATCCATTGATCAGGAATATATGCGCACACACAGAGTGTGGGGGGTTGTTGTCCAAAGCAAAAAATACAATGGGCATAGACATAGGAGTAACAATAGACGGTGAAAATACTATTCAGATTAATAAATTTCTATATCATATTGTATTTCCGTAGCAATGCAAGGGCATTCAACTAGTGTTACTAATTTCCGAGTAAAGTACACCAGACAGCCAAACAGCGACCGCACAGCGACAGGTGCTCTTTTTCCTCCGAACCACGCGGCGTTTGCTCCACGGCCAGGCCACGGTGAGAATTACCGTTTCGCCCCTCACCTTCGTCCCACGACCATCCTCTCCCGTACACCGGCCTCATGCACCAGAGACACATCGCGCCGTCGGTAGCACTAGGACATTCGAGCTCTCTGGCTGCACCCTCATGGACCGGGTCCAGTCAATCCTGCGTATCCCCAGGGAGGAATTACTGCCGTTTCCATCGCCGGATATTCCTCTCCCTCCCTGCACCCACCGCACCAAAACCGTATGCCACTTTAACCACGAACCGTGCCTCGTGATTCGTGTGTATCACCAGGCGTATGCACCGGGTCCACGCGGAAGCAACCCGCGCAGCCTCCGCCCTCCTTCCTCTTTTGACTCTTGTACTGCTCCCCCCACCCCGAGCTCCCCCGACGCACATACCTACCCGCATCTACTCCTCCTCCTCCGGCTCCGAGCAGACCTCGCGCCGCCCTTGACCGGAGCTTGACCGCCGCCATGGACCCGCGCTTCCCGCCACCGGCGCCGTCCTCCGCGGGAGGGGGCGGGGTCCCGCCGCGCGGCCACCGGCGAGCCCAATCCGAGACCTTCATCCGGTTCCCCGACACGGACCTGCTGCTCGACCCGGACAGCGATTTCTCCTTCTCCGACATCGACTTCCCCTCTCTCTCCGACGACTCCCCCGCCGTCTCCTCCAACCACACCTCGCACCCCCGCCCCTGCCGCCGCAAGGGGCCGCCGCGTCCCCGTCACCGGCGCCGCGCCCGCCTGGTGGCGGTGGTGCGCACATGAGGAGCCTGTCGCTCGACGCCGCCTTCTTCGACGGCCTCACGCTGCAGGGAGCAGGAGGAGGCGGGGCTGGGCATAAGAGGAGCGGCTCGATGGATGGAGCGAGCTCCCCGTCCGAGGGCGAGTCCGCGCTCTCAGGGGGGCTGCCGGACTACGCCAAGAAGGCCATTCCCGCCGAGAGGCTCGCCGAGCTCGCGCTCCTCGACCCCAAGCGCGCAAAGAGGTGAGGCCTTCTTCAGTTCTCCCCCTTCACTTTATCCGTCCTGCTAAGCTTGATAGATCCAAAGGCAGTTCGCTGCTACTTCTACTGCCCCGCGTTGTTGAGATCTGGCTCCTTGCTAGTGCTGCCTAATTTCGAGTTCTAGGGTTTCCGCTGGTTCAGTCGAGTTATATTTTAGGTCTGGTTTCATCATTCTTGGTGATGGATGTGCAGGATTCTGGCGAACAGGGTGTCGGCTGCGAGGTCCAAGGAGAGGAAGATCAAGTACACCGGCGAGCTGGAGAAGAAGGTGCAGACACTGCAGACAGAGGCCACCACGCTCTCCGCACAGCTCACGCTTCTTCAGGTCTATATAATTGCTTTGAGTTTTCTGTACTCGGTGGTACTAGTATGATTGTTTGAGCCAACCATAATATTTGACTATGTTTAACTGCAACAAAGATGAAGCTGATATTCTATCTGATTGATATTCTACATTTGTTGGTTGCTTTGCTCTGCTTATTGTGTCAAGACAGGTGTAGCAACTGCATTGGTAACTCATACAAACTTGACTAACTCAAAGCTTGCGTCCTGACATAAGCAACCAGGATAAACAAATGATTGCTTCTACTTACAACTTCTTGTGACCTGTTATAGTAATATTTAATTATCTTCCAAATACTCTTTCTGATCCGAAATTAGTGTCGTTAGTCTGTATAAGTTTTGTACTACGCTAGTACTGTTTCTGCGACAGGTTTTGCGGACCGGAGGGAGTAGTATATTTCATTAGCTAATCTGTTCCCCTCACGTAACTTGGCTTTCTAAACCGTTCTTATCACTAGAGTTGTCGACGTTGCTATGAGCATTTATTTTAAGTCAGCAGCCAGTTTCTCTCCTTAGAGTTAATGCGGATATTCACTTTGTTTATTCTATCAATGGAAGTTTGTAAAATTACACTTTAATACTGTCCATTTCCATTTCTGATATTTTTGGGTCACAAAATATCTCGGGTTCCATACTTTTTGGTAAGATAGGATGCATTGCCTTCTGTTTTATCATTCCCATCTGACATCCTGTGACAATTTGCGGTCTATGTTTCCTACCACTTAGCTCATTTCCAGTTATCAAGCTGTTAGTGCTTTTGATAAATGATAATTGATTGTTCAAGCATATTGGATGAAATGATCCTAATGGGATTAAGTATCCATTTGGTAGAAGTTAGTTTTCACATGTCGCCGTTTGTCATTTTGAGATTGCAAATTTCACTTCCTGAGGACTCACCTTTAAGTTATCAACTTCATTTTATTTGCTTTTCCTCACTTTTGCTTGCTATAGTGAATACTTCTTTAGATGCATCCACCCACCTTTAATGAATCGGTAGTGTCAAATTCTATCATAACTACGTTATAAAACTCTTCCTTGCTAAGCTGAATCTACAAACAACCTGAGTATTTGGAGAAAACTTCTTGGAGTAGGTTAGCTTTCCAAGTTTGATTTGCTGTTTAATGACAATGTATAAAAAAATGTCGTGAATCAAATAGTTTTCTACCTGTATATTCGGTGTATTTTACATGAGCTTGTAATTGTATAGCTCTTGAATTGCTAACTGCCAATTCCTAGTTACACAACGATAGCAGTTCATAGTATTAAGGGGAAACTTAGACAGATGTACGTCCATCTAATGCTCTGGAATGGTCCTGTAGTTGATGTGACTACTACATGATTAATTGCACCCAAAAGTATGTGTGATAATGCAGCGCCTCTCTACTTGATTGGTCAGTCATGTCAAAAACAGGATAAGTGATGCTCTACTTGAAAGATGGTTTGATTGAAAATGTTGGAACCAAATGGCTGGTGTTAGGGTGAAGCTTTGGCTTGGTGGGTGGGATAGTAAGAGAAGTTTACCTCTTTTCTCCAGGAAGCTTGTACAGTGCTGAATGTGTAATTTACGCTGGAAAAAAAGGAATAAGGAAGTCAAAGAAATTTAGTAAAACTTAATCCAGAGTCAGTACTAGAATTTTCTAGTGAAGTTAGTTGAAATTTTGTACTTCTTGGTAATGCTATTTTCTCCTTAGGATGAGTTCAGAACTATACTTAAGTACTTAACTGGCAATTGCGCTTGTGATTGCTTGTCAGGCTTGTCCGTCTGTGAATGTCATGCGTCATATCCATTGCTATGTTTTGTTGCATTTATCTTATCTGTTTCTGGTATTGAATTTCTTTTGTAATCCAGAGGGACACTTCTGGTTTAACTGTCGAGAACAGAGAGCTCAGACTCCGGTTGCAGTCCATGGAAGAACAAGCCAAACTTCGGGATGGTATGCCCTAGTCTTGTTTTCAAAGTTTGTTACAGTCGTTGTAATGTAAGCTCAGAAAAAAAACTGTCCTGATCCGTGACATTTAAGGCATCTGAGGTCAACTGATGACCAATAAGTCACCTCATGACAATAAATCTGTTTCATGCAGCTCTGAATGATGCCCTGAGAGAAGAAGTCCAGCGGCTTAAGATAGCGGCAGGTCAAGTTCCAAGCATGAGCGGCAACTCCTTCAATGGAGGACTACAGCATCAGCAGCAAATGTCAAACTATTTCTCGCAACAGCAGCAGCATCAGCAGCAACAGATGCAGTACCTAGGTGACCAGCAAGGTCATCATCGTCAGCAGCAGCAGCGCCAAAACCATCCCCAGAATTCTTCAACTGGAGGACAGTCGCTGAGCGGTCAGTCCCTAAGCGACTCCATGGATTTCATGTGAGGAGACCTTAGGCAACCTCAAAGCCTCATACCGACCACAAGTCGGTAGCTGTAAAGATAACTGATGTATACCGTATGCACATGAATCATTCGTAGGGTAGCTAGCTGTTCTTTGTACCATTAATCAAGAAAATTCATCCGTGTATCGTGATCGATCATCTCTTTGGTTTTCCTTTCGGCGATCATGCATGCCTTAGCCTGAAGCCTGAACAAACGATGCTTTAACATGTTGCCTGTAGTTGTCACCCTGTGTAAAGATGTTCTGGTAATGAAATAGTTTCTGGTTGGAAGTTTGGAGCTCTTCTGGTTTTCGGCTGCTACTCGTCGATGTGAACGTAACTGGTGAGCGGTGTGTCATTTAAGGAATAAAGACCTCGTGGTGGGAATGGTTTAGCTACCTGTGGTTGAATGGTTATGGTTAGGAGGGTGGTTGTACCCCAACCCATCCGAGTTTAAGCCCCAAATTTGACGTTGGTGTTTCTCATTTAGGCGGAATATTTTTTTTAGTGGGAAGCGACGTTTCCGTCGACAGCGAGACGCATGTGGTGACTTTGTCAATCTCAAGACCTGATCTGCGGTTTGGTCTCTCGGAGATGCTCATAGGTGTAGGGTGTGCGTGCGTGCGTTCATATGGATGAGTGTATGTGAGCGTCTGTGTACTGTGATTTTAAAAAAATACCATTGGGAGCCCCTAGATTGTTAAGTTAATATTCGTCGTCATTGCGTGAATCCAAGCTGTTTGCTCTCTCAATCGCTTGACGGCAAGAGGGACCGTATTACCGGAAGTTGATGTGATGTATGATGGAGGTTGCAGGGCGGTGCCCGAACCCGGCCCGCTTCTACTGAAATTAGCCTACGTTAGTTGTATTGATTTTACCTAGATTTTTTTAAAAACTAATTCCTACTTATGCGGGCCGTTGCGGGCCGCCGCTTGACACCTTCAGCGTTCACTCATCCGCTTGAGAATATGGTTCATCGCATTCACCCCCTTTTCTACCGTCTTTGGAGTGGCAAATAACACGGCTTGGATACCATGTCGTTTTCGTTGATCCATACTAATTGTCGCCGTTAAAGTTTGTCGCAAGAAGGAAGGTCCTTTGGTCTCAACACAATCATTTATTTACAAGTCGATTATTTTCAACTTAAGATTCTACCTCCTCGCCTCTAAAAAAAAAATCTATATTCTAATCTTCGAATCTGATATGAGCTTACAAAAAAAGAGGATATGTACTACTACCTCCGATCGGAATTAATTGTCGCAGACGTACATCATGTTTGTACTAAACTACCTATGCCTCCGCGGCAGTTAAAAGCAATCGGAGGGAGTACCTTGTTTGATTCATCACCGAGATCCAAATCTTATATTCGTCTTCCTATATCGTGGTCATGGTTTTTTCCGTGCCTTCAACTTAAATTAATAAAAATTCGTACTGCATTAGAAGAAGCTTCCAATCCAAATTAATTAAAGTTCTAGTTTTGCGCTAAGTCAAACTTTTCTAAGAGTGCACACATATGTTTTCTGATGAATCGAATGAAACAAATTTGATTTTATAAGATAATGATATATTTTCAATATACTTAGTTAAATTTAATAAAGTTCGATTTAATATAGAGCTAAGTCGTTTTGAGTTCCTTTTTTAGAACCATCTTCTTGAGTTTTTTTTCTTGAAACAACATCTTTTTGAGTTAATGGAGCGGCAGCTTCGGCCGGGCTCGGCGCGGGCGTGAAATAGGTCCGACCTTTGTAAAGCGAACATTGACCGTGTGCTGCTCTCTGACATAAAGTAGCAAAGCCCAGCAGACAGCCCATAAGAAAAGGCCCATCCTCGCCTGTCCCACCTCAGCGACGCGTCGGCGCGTGTCACCTTCTCCGTCTCCGGCGCATGTGCATCCGGGGCTGTCTCCGTCCGTAGCGGCGGCGCTGAAGGTCAAACTGGAACTGTAGCCGGAACAGCGGAGCGATCGACCGAGGATATCCCATCCAAGCGCGCGCGCGCGCGCGCGTCCCTCTCCGAGCCTCCCACTCCTTCCGACGAGGCGCCGAGTCAGCCGACCACCAACCATTCCCAAGGAAGTTCACGAGGCAGGTACGCACCACCTACTGTCTCAACCCTCCGCGTGCGCACTGATCCTCCCGCTCCCGCTGTCGCGCGCGCACGAACCCTCCTCGGCTGGCTCGTTTGTTTACGTCACATGGTGGTGTGGAGCGGAAGGTGCAGAGGTTCATGTGTACTTCTCGTATCAGCGCGCGATTCTGCAATCGCCGCTGCAAATCATGCCAATTTGGCGCACACAAGCTCCCCAGGCAAAGATTATTGGACAATTGGGATTATGTTCACACTATCTGCTGACGTCCGAGATGCACTATGCCTGAATTTTTGGGTTCTAGCGGTTCCCGTGCTTAGCTTTGGTGTGTTTGGACTTAGGACAAGTAAAACATGTTGATTAGCATGTGATAATCATGGAATTCCGCTTTCTGACGACTGGCACGATGCCGCATTATTGTACATGGGGATGGGGACATGGGTTTCTGTTCACGTAGGCCTCTATAGCATCTTCTTATTTTGGGTTCTTCTGGTCTGCATGTTTAAGAGTTAAAGAAATTTGCCCCTCTCCCCCCAAAAAGGGGTCAAGAAAAACATGCTCATTTAGCATATGATAATCATGGACTTTAAACTTCGTATTCCGTCGGTTTGTCCTTCTAACCAGTATTTTGTCATGCTAATGGTGGTGGAAAGGAATACAAGCAAGTATACCGCCTTGAGAAATGATATCGGTTTTATCGGATGCAAACACGTTATGTTCAGCAAAGCAAGGGCAAGCTTGCTCCATAATGGGGCCCATATGATGTGTGTTCCCTAATATTGTTTCCTGGTCGGAGTCGTGAGTCATGACGTTCACATTAACTGAACCTAATCACATCTTTTATCCGGACTTTTTTTTTTTACTTTAGAGTATGGCTTGGACCGTAGCTTCACAGGCATGTTTAACAGGAATCGATACCCACTTGCAGCAGCTTGTCAGTCCTTTTGTTTTCTGTAGTCAGGCAGCTTAGATTATGCAGGTGATTGCGACATTTTTTCTATGGTTGGCTGTTGTCTTACCATTTCAAAGTTGAATATCCTTTCTGCATAGTTTTGAAAAATTTCGTCCGTCTAGCTAGTCTCATATCACCGCTAATGTCTCAGTCTTCTGAAAGAGAAATCAGTTGATCATGCATTGCCACCCTTGGACTGTGATGTATTGCTAGCTAACTCAAACCTGAATTCTTGGCGGTCTATGTGGTAGGATGTAAATGAATATTGACCTCAGCTGAAAGTGAATTTTACTTTAATGTACACAAGCCTCAAACTGAACTTTACCTAGAAAAGTGATATTGCCTTGTGCTGTCACTTTGTGATTCTACCATGAGGATTCGGCGTATTGCACAAACTTGTTTTCGTAGTGCATCCTGTCATTGATGGGGCCGTGCTGTAATATTTTTCACTACATGGAAAATTGTTCCGACAGAATCAGAATGGTAATTCTAACCGAGTTGATAGACTAGCAAGTGATGCAGCAAAACAGAAATTAGTATAAGCGCGTGCTAATCTGAATTCCCCTCTTACCTAGAAGGGAGTCTTGCTTCTTGTACTAGATGCTCTTTAGAAAAGGACAGCACACAGCTACAGAGGCAAACCACATTACTTTGACATTGTTGCGTAATTGCAGGCATTGGACCTTCTGCCTGCCTCTCGTTCAGATAGAGAAACATATACCATACAGGGTTAGCATGCCTTCGTTTGTACTTCCCATTGTCATTCATCTCAATAGTGTATCGTTTATCTATAGCTATTATTAAGAAAAATGTACTGATAGACAAAGGATGGTACTTTAAGTGACTTGCTAACTAGCTGGTGATTAGGAGACCACCAAACTGATGCTACAGAACAAACAACAGGTTATTTTGCTGCTTCTTGTCTTTAGTCATTGCTGTGAGATGCTCTTCTCACCTACCAAACTTCGCGGGACTTTGATTGGTAGAATTCTTATTGATTTTTGTCCACTGTTCTTCCTTCACTTATTTCACGGAAGTTAGGCTGCATTGCATTATCGAAATGTTGACTAATTCTTCTGAGAAGCTCTATATTGTCAGTATGATAATTGGATATTCCGATTCCCCACTCAGGGGTAGTTCAAGAGAAAGGAAATTGATATGTTATGTATCTTTTGGCAAATACTTATTCTGTCAATGTATTTTCATATAATATGGTTTAAACTATTTTATACTGGTTTCTTTCCTTCTACAGTCACAGTGCTTGCCAACTACGATTAATTAGGTATCTACCTGCCGTCCTTAACTCATCTGATGTTATGGTAGCGAGTATGTTTCCTTTTTATGGTAATCTCTCACACCGATGGTTGACAAAATGGACCTTACAGCCATTCCTGTCAGTCTCAACTCTCAAGAAACCAATTGGAGGCCTATGTAACCAAACCTTGTTGGGGTCGGGCGGGGGCATATGATACTTTAATGCTCTAGTGATTTAGATTAGTGTGTTCTCCTTCCTTTTGTAAAACATGTTTTATTACCCTTGATATATCCAGTTTTGAAGTCAGTAGTATTGCTAATTGTGATAACAAAATATCATGCTGCCAAGATCCTCTTTTAAGTAATTACAATTTTTACTTCACATTTTCTAAACTCTTAACAGTTTTACTCTGATACCCACTTGTTCTGGTTGTACATGACAACATTCCATGACTGTACTGAGTGACTTCACAATGTTGCTCTTGACAATGTGCAGATGGCACCAGCCTCGGCCTGTAATAATAAACACATCTTAGCATTGTGCAGGACAAATATTTATTTACCTCAGTGGAATCATCATACTCTCTCGCAGGACAAATATTTATTTACCTCAGTGGAATCATCATACTCTCTACCGAGAAAAAGAATCATACAATGCTGAAAGCTCACCAGAACACACCATTTGTGCACTTGTATCTAAAGTTCTGAAATTGTCATTGGAAAGCTGTATGTACATCGTTGGATTCCGTCCACAATCTCCTGATGTTGCTGGTTTCTGGAAATGATCATTTTGGAATCGCCAGGAGGGAAGCCAGGAGAAATGTTCAGATTAGAAGCAAGAGACAGCCTGGAACCAAGAAATCTGTGTGGCCCACATTTGTGCTCTGTAAGTTCCACTTTGCAACAGCTCTACTCCTTGAGACAAGCAGCTTTGTCCTTTTTCAGTTCAACTCTATTGTCTACATCTAATAACTCCATAAGAATCCACAATAATTTGTATCGAACTTACAACAAGGGGCTGTATGGATACCTGATTGGTGTCAAGTAAAGAATCGAGTCTGGGAACAAGTTGGTTCATGAATTTTTTACACTGCTAAAAATTTAGACACACATTAGGATGCCAAAATTGACTTGGTTTGGGATGGTCAATGATCATAAATATTATTTTTTGTGGGAGGGTCATGAATAGAGTTGAAGTATTGAACTTCAACATTTATTTTAGATCAGACTGAATGAAGTGATACTTGCATTTGTAAAGAGATATATAGTAATAGGAGACCATTTCTTGGGCACAAAAAAATAAGATTAAACTTATGATTTGTTTCTAGGGCTGCATTTTTTCGCCTTTCTGCGTTGCCATTGGCGCATGAGTGCAGGCCGTAGGAACTTTGAAGTAGCAACGACACATAGTCCAATAATTGACAAGATGATGACACGTAGCAAAAGCATTCTTGGAATATGCCATCATCGTATTCTCAGTTCCTTCAGCTTCATTTGGTCAGCCCAGCAAAATGACACACTGCAGACGTATGCTTTGTTTCTTAATTTTATATTGATGTTTGGGTGGTATGTATGTATGCTGTGAAGTTGGGGGATAGCTACACAAGAGCCAATCACTTCAAGTTCGATCCATGTTGCATTAGGCGCCAATATAAGGACAGTTTAGCGTGCATCCGCCATAAAGGCAGGGCCCACACGTTCTCTTTCCTCCACTGCTAATCTCTTGCCTCTCTGTCTCTGCCTCTTCATGGTGTGTATATAAGACACACTGTGATGCATATGAACCAATGCAATTCTTATCATAGGTAGCCACTAAAATGGAGACCATGTCTTATCCTTGTTCCCCTCTTCTCTCCTTTCCCACACATGAAGATAGTAGTTTTTTCCTATGGTCTCCTGAAGTAGCTCTCCAGGAGAATGCCACCGTCCATGTTGATCATTCCACTGACCAGCAACAGGGCAATGAGTTCTTGGACACTATGCCCCAAGATTATGTTGGCGGTTGGCATCATCAGGATGCTTCTGATGTTGGATTGTTCATCGATTGTGATGAGAGAATTCTGGGCCAAGAGAGTGGCAACTTGGCGGCCATCCAAGAGGAGCTCATGGAGGAGAACAGTTTAACTGATCTCCTTCTCACTGGTGCAGAGGCGGTCGAGACGGGGGATTTAACACTTGCCTCGGCAGTGTTCTCGAGGCTTGATGGCCTCCTCACTGGCATCCCTGACAATGCCTCAGCCGGAACTTTTGATCGCCTGGCCAACCACTTTGCCCAAGGTCTGCGTTCCCGGATCTCCAGTGCAGTCGTCAGGTGCTCTCCGTTGGAGTCACTACCGTCTGATAGAATGTCGGCACAACAGATTATACAAGAGCTGTCGCCGTTTGCCAAGTTTGCGCACTTCACTGCCAATCAGGCCATCCTGGACGCCACCAAGGGCGACACAGATGTGCACGTCGTCGACCTGAACATCGGTGAGGGCATCCAGTGGCCATCACTCATGTCAGATCTTGCCCGTCAAGGTGGCATATCATTCCACCTCACGGTGATCATAACAGATGCTGACTACAGAGACGGCGCTCACCATGCATGTGCGCGGCGGCTCTCGGAGTTCGCGGACTCCTTGAACCTTCCCTTCCAGTACAGCTCTTTCTCTATACACAGTGATGAAGACCTGCATGCCTTCTCCAAGAGCTGTAAAGGCCCAGTGATCTTCTCATGCGACACAACAAGCATGCCTTACAAATCCCTGAGGAAGTTACGTACACTCCTACCTGCCTGTGTTAAAATGTTACGGCCTAAGTTAATGGTCATCGTAGAAGAAGAGTTGGTTAGAATCAGAAAGGAGGCGTCTCTATGTAACGCCTCGTTTGTCGACTTCTTCTTCGAGGCATTGCACCACTCCACCACGTTGTTCGAGTCACTGGCGAGCTGCTTCAGTGGTAGTAACCAGGGGTGTGCCTGAGACTTGTGGAGAGGGAGATGGTGGGACCACGGATACAGGACTTCGTGTGTCAGTATGGTTCTGTAAAAGAGTCCAATGCTCTGGGGTTTTGGAAAGGTACGGGGCTTGTGAGCTGAGTGGCTGTAATATTGCTCAGGCCAGGATGCTGGTTGGGTTGTTCAGTAGGGGGTTTGGGGTTGTGCATGAGAAGGGTAGACTTTCATTGTGCTGGAAGTCCAGGCCGTTGACCTCCGTGTCTGTTTGGGCTCCAATCTGAAAAGAAAAGAGCTTCTATTGTTCTTAGTTTTTGTTGTAAGAGTTTGGAGTGTTCAACTATGTGAACTGCCTTTGGTCACTATCCCAGTGTCCTATGTTTCTGGATGGCTACAGCTATGAACCCCGTTATGTCACCTCTGGAATTGTGTCATAATTTGCCAATCAACTTCCATTTGATAATCTCTCCCAGAGAGTTCTCATCTCAACTCAGCATGGAGGTTCTTATTTCTGTAGTCGCAGGTTATCTTGTCAGGTTTATCTCGTTCCTGGCTCAAAGATATGGAAACTTGTATTACCACGAGATGATCTGCCGTAAAGTGCAACGCAGTTTCAGGAAACTACCTACTTGTTTATTTCAGTTGGATTGTGGATGAGGCGGCATGGAGAAACTTCCGATCATATTTGCAGAAGGTGCCGGCTGCTGGAAGTAAAATTGTAGTGATAGGCAGAGCAGAGCAAGTTGCTAACTTAGGGACTGCTCAGCACAACCTATCAGGATGAAGAGTCTGTCTCAAGAAGAGTACGGCTACACTACTTCAAGGCACTTGCCTTTGGAAGCATGGATCCTGATGAACATCCGAAACTGGCATCTCTTGGCATGCGACTAGCCACACTCCTACAGAGATCGTTTTTTGGCGCAGACATACTTGGTGAGCTACTCAGAGTGAATTCTGGCACGGCATATTATCTAGCATAAGAGGGCTGGTCCGTGAGCACATTTCTTCCTTTGGTGCACCCGGACGATCTTATGGGGCGATTTTTTTATATAATTTCACCAATGTAGCCTTGGTGGGTGGTCAAGCTGAAGGATACCTGGCATATGATTTTAGGGAGGCTGGCCCTGCGCAAAGTGAGCTGCCAAAGCTGACATTACAAGAGCTACTGGTGGGTGGTTGTAATACCGCTGAAGACAAGTTTGAGGGGATGGTATGGAGATCTCGGATCCCGTCTTACTGTGACTACGTCGTTACTTATGAGAAGCAGAAACCACATCCTAGCGTCAGAAAGAAAAAGATCCTCTGGCCCTGAGAAAGCATCAGCATAAATGCTAATTTGGTAAACAGCAATGCACGTAGGAATTATACATATCCCACCTTATAGCTTAATAGTTAATTTAACCTTTCTTTATACTGATATATATGTGTGCGCACCTCTCAAATGTTAGATGGGGTGTGTAAAGTACAGTTACTTCCTGTTGCTGGTTTGAGTCCTCTATGTCAAAGAAACCTCATTCAAGGAAACTTCTACACGCTTTCTGACTAACATGCTGTGTGTGACCAATTCAACTTGACCCGGTATGTGTTGATGACTAATTGTCATACATTTCTGGTAGGTGGCAGTCTTTATTGACCTCATTTGCCATCTCTGAAGATTCATCTCTCTTTTTTGCAAACTAACATTTTGGTCACTTGTTCCTGTGGAGGGCAGAGCTCAGTTTGGCATGGAGGTTCTGATTTCAGCAGTCGCAAGTGATCTTGTAAGCCGGTTCATCTCTTTCCTAGCACAAAACTTTGTCGCGCACACATGTGAGGAGGATGATCGTCGAAGACTGGAACGCATCTTGTTCAGGATGAACACTGTTATCGAGGAAGCAGAGGGCCGGCACATCACAAATCGAGGAATGTTCCTGCAGCTCAAGACACTCATCGAGGGCGTGTACCTTGGGTACTACATGCTCGACAGGCTCAAGGTCCAATCTTCTGGACAAGAGGGTGTCGAAGATGATGAGGTGAGTCATCGGAGCCAATCCTCCGCCGTTTGTAACTTTAACACTGCCAAGCGCCTTCTTTTTGCTTCTATAATGAAAAACACACCAGTAGCATTTGGTACCGGGAGCACAATAAAATTGAAAAGTGTTCTTGGAAGTTTAGAAGCCAAGACTGCTGATATGAGAGAGTTTGTCATCCTCCCGGCAGCTGCCCTCGGCTTGTTCGTCAGCCATACAATACATATCTATACATGGATAAGTGTATGTTTGGACGCCACATCGAGAAAGAGCAAGTCATCAACTTCATGCTATGCGATGACAGCCATGACTGCATAAACATTAGCATTCTTCCGATCATCGGTCCACAATTAATTGGAAAGAAAACTCTTGTGCAACATGCTTGCAAAGATGAGAGGGTGCGTGATCGTTTCTCCCACATGTTTTTTTCAAAGGAGATGATCTACAAAGCAGAGAATTTTCAGTGGTGTGCAAGGAAGCCTTAGGGAAGTGTTTGTTTGTTGTTGATTTGAGTTGGGATGTGGATGAAGCAGCGTGGACATACTTCCAATCATATCTGCAGAAGTTGCCAGGTAGCGGGACTAAAATTGTAGTGATAGGCAAAGCAGAGAAAATTGCAGAATTAGGGACTGCTCAACCCATCAGGATGAAGTGTTTGCCTCAAGAAGAGTACTGGTACTACTTCAAGTCACTTGCCTTCGGAAGCATGGATCCTGATGAGCACCCAAAACTGGCATCTTTGGGCATGCAACTGGCTACTGAGCTACATGGATCTTTTCTTTCTGCAAATATAGTTGGTGCGGTATTAAGAGATAATCCTAGTGCTAAATTTTGGTGGAACATATTATTGAGCGCAAGAGAACTATTGCGTACACACTGTTCCTTTGGGGTAAACTGTGAGGACCTTTACAAGAGAGATTTCCCCGTTAGATTCACTAAATTGTTCTCAGCTGGCGGTCAGGCTCAAGGCTATTTGGTTTATGATTTGAGGGAGGCTGGCCCTGGGCAAAGTGAGCTGCCAAAACTGTCATGGCAAGAACTACTAAGCGGTGTTGAAGTTCCTGATGGAGACAAGTTTGATGTGTTGGCATGGAGATCCCGGATTCCAGCTTACAGCAACTATATAATTACTTTTGAGAAACAGAAGCCATGTCGTAAAGCCAGCAAGAAGAATCATTTGGCACGGAGGAAGCATCAGCATAAATGTTAATTTCGCAAACCTAAGTGGAAGAAATTATATCGCTATATTTGTAGTTCAATAGGTCCTGACGATTCTTCACAGCACTTGCCTTCGGAAGCATGGATCCTGATGAGCAGTTGAGCACCCAAAAATGACATGTTTGGGCATGAAGCTGGCTACTGAGCTACATGGATCTTTTCTTGCTGCTAATATAGCTGGTGCGGTATTAAGAGTTAATCCTGGTGCTAAATTTTGGTGCAACATATTATTGAGCGTAAGAGAACTAGTACGGACACACTGTTCGTTTGGGGTAAACTGCGAGGACCTTTAGGAGAGGGATTTTTCGTTAAATTCACTAAATTGTCCTCGGCGGGTGGTCAGGCTCAAGGCTATCTGGTTTATGATTTGAGGGAGGCTGACCGTGGGAAAAGTGTGCTACCAAAACTGTCATGGCAAGAACTACAGAGTGGTGTTGAAGTTCCTGATGAAGACAAGTTTGTTGTGTTGGCATGGAGATCCTGAACTCCGCCTTACATCGACTACATAATTACTTTTGTGAGACAGAGGCCACGCCGTAAAGCCAGCAGGAAGAATCATCTGGCACGGATGAAACATTTAAATAGATGTTAATTTTGTTAGAATAAGTACACAGAGGAGTTATATCCCTGTCTTTTTTTATAGTTCAACAGGTCACTACTCTAATGCTGTTTTCTCGTTTCGGAAATGGATGTGCTTTGTTACCTGTAGCACTCTTGTTTACTGATAAGGCTCTAGCTGTATGTAACTGCCCTTGTTAGTTTGGATATGTAAAATGTGCAAAGGACAATTACTGGTTGCTACATTAAGTTAAAATTTTGATATTTTGCTAATTGGAGGCTCATTTGAATCCCCCATTAATCCTGGGAAACTCAAAACAAAAACAGGACCGTATCTAAGAAACTGAGGGTCCTGTATGGACTTTAATCAGGCCCACATTTATCTGAACTAAAGCTAGTTGCCATAATGTGGAAATGGTTTTTGGATGCAGATGATCATGAGACAGCATGGACAAACTTCCATTCAAGTTTCCACCTCATCCGAGTCAGAGCTCTCAGTAAATCCCCCCATAGCAACGGGAGATTATCAGCCCATCACCCAAAAGGAAAGGAAATTCGAAGAAATGAGCCAAGCTTGAAGTGGAATTTCGTCCACTGGGCTTCGACATCAGACAGAGGGCATCAACATGATCTTGCTTTAGATAGTAGAAACCATCTCACATTATTCCCACACCAAGTTTGATCTTTCATTCCTTTCTTACAACTTACAAACAAAAGAGTTTTTCTTATTGAAGGGTGGATTATTATCCATTTTTACTGATGAAAATCACGACATACTAGTTATGTCACTCTCACTATAACCACCTATTCCTTGCCTTCCTACGATGTTCCGACAATACAAACACCAAAGGAAACTGCTACTTGGGAAATCCTTACCAATGCACAAAAATTAGTGCGGCTTCATTTTTCAAGAGGACAAAAAAGACGGCGTTTCATCTTATAGATCTTTGGTTGCCACTGGCTCAGTCAAGCATGAAACAAAAATCAAGTGCAATAAACAAGAAAACAAACTTGAAACATATAGATCTTCAGGTCTTAGTGTGAAGACAAATACTAGCTAATCATGTTGACTTGCCCTTCTTTTAATTTGATATCCCAGAACACACAGAGGTAACCACCTCGGCAAAATTTAACAACCAGTCAGTTGGCAATACTTAACTCCACAAGCTATGGCCATCCACCACTATCTATTCGGTAGCACCATCCAGAATTATACAAACGCACATATTTTACAACCATGCAGACCGTGCAAGTGGGTTTGGAATGTCTAATTAAAAATTTACAGAAAATTAAAGAATATAATCCCATGTATCCCAAAGAGTTGTCCCACCTCAAAATGCCCCACAAGCCATCTGCACGGCTCCTCCTTAGCTCAGAAGACCTTGCGAAGGCAGCTTGAGTTTATCATGCGCTTAAGGTACTGCTTCTTGGCCCCTCAACTATAGAAGTCACTCTCATTGCTGCAGAAATGCCAAAATTTTGAAAATATATCAGCTTGTTGATCATCCAGTTTGCCCTCAATGGGCCTTTGTTTCTCACCAACCGCAAGAACCAAGAAATTGCCACAAATCCAAAATGCACGAATTAGACATCCACTGTTTCCCAAGGTAACAACCACTACCATGCACCACAAAATCATTAAAACGATATCACAATAGAACCACATATCTTGCTTGTGCACAGATATCATCATGCAAAGTTCTTTTTAGATCAACAGGTTATGACAGATGCCCCCGTCGGAATTTTATTAAAACATACTTGCAGACAGTTTAAGCTCAACTCCATTGTTCATATTTTATGCATTGTTAGTAGAAATATATACTAAGTAGTATCATATAACTTACAGCCTTGACATCGCCAATAACAGTTCAAGGATGTAAAACAGTTGATTGGCACATCGCTATACCTGGAATGTAGAAGTCCGTGTAGGGAAACAATTTAGTCTGAGACCGAACCATCTTGACAACTCGCCTTGACTTGAGTTGGACCATGTAGATAATACCAGACGTCCCCACAAAGATGGTATCGCTGCCCTCCATGAAGCCATTCACATGGGACATAAAACGAGGATTGCCCGTCGGGAGGGCACCGTTGGGGAGAATCGTCTCGAGGTCGATGGACCTGCGTTGAGTCCACCCTGAAACTCCGTTGGCATCCAGTTCTCTCCACCACACATGGATGCTGGAGCCGGACGACTCGGCGAACTCCAACACACCGGCCTCCGTCTTAATGATGGCAGCAGTCCCGTGGTAATATACCGGTGGGACAATCACTGATAGACGTGACTCGCGTAGTCGGTACTCGAAGATGAACTCACGCCAGCAACTGAAGTACAGTGCATCTCCCACAAGGACGCTGGGCATCGGAATGATAGTGGCCGAGCGATGACGAACGGAGGTGAGATCCCCCCATGCGCCAGACTCAGATGAGTACACGCAAGCGGATGTGACAGTCTCCATGTTCGAGGTGGAGGTGAAGATGAAGACCACACGGAACGGGCCCCCATGGCAGTCGGCGTGGTCGCAACCTTCCTCAGAGGCGGCGCATAGCACAGCCGCGTTGGACCAGTTCATCCTGTGACCGCACGAGGTGGAGATAATAGCGAAAACATACCACTTTTCTAGCCAAATTTATCGATTGGTACCAGTCGTTGTCGCAATCGCATTTTGGTACCACATTTTATCCAGATTTTCTCAGATTGCCCAAATTGCGCTCTGATCCAATTTAGACAGCGAATCTGACAAGGACGGCCCACCTATCAGGCTGACGTGGCAAAGGATTTCTATAAATAATAATAAAAAAAATATGAAAAAGGAAAATAATAAATAAATAAAAAATCTAAGAAAGTAAAAAAATAAAAAAATAAAAAATCACCCTATTCCCCTCTGCCGCCGCCCACGGCTGTTGCGTCGCGCGTGCTTGCGCCATGGCCGCGCGTGCGCCCGTGCTCTTCCCTCGCCTTCTGCTCTGCTGGCCTCCGCGTGGGTCACCGCCTCCCTCCGCACGCACGCGCGCACGGCGCCACACCTCCACCCCATGCCGGCCACGAGCATCGGTCCACGGCGGCGAGCAGCTGGGAACAGGAACGGCGGCGCCGGCGGGCCACGGCGGGAGCAGCTGCGAGCAGAGGGCGACGGGCGGGAGCAGCTGCGAGCAGGAACGTCGGCGTCGGTGGCTCCTCGCGCCTGCAAGCTCTCCGTCGAGCTTCTGGGAAAGGCGGGCTGGGAAGAGGACGCCGGCGAGCGCGGGGTGGGTGGGGAAAGGCGGGCTGGGAAGAGGACGCCGGCGAGCTTCGCGGGAAGAGGAGGCCGGCGAGCTTCGCGGCGTCGCGCAGGCCAGCAGTGAGGACGTGAGGTGCGCGGCACGGGGGGGCGGGGAGAGCAGAGGGCGGGCGACGGGCGGGAGCTTGCCGAGGCCGGGGGGGGGGGGGCGAGAGCAAAGGGCGGCCGGAGCTCGCCGAGGCCGGGGGGGGGGGGGGGCGGTGAGAGCAGAGGGCGGGCGCCGGGCGGGAGCTCGCCGAGGCCGGGGGCGGCGAGAGCAGAGGGCGGAGCGTGGTCGTCTTCCCCGCGCGTCGGGATGCCGCGCTCCCGGCCGCCACGCGCCCGGCCGCGCTCCTGGCCTTCGCCGCCGTGCCGCTCGTCGTGGTTAGGCTGGTGCCCGGCCGCCATGGAAAAGCATAGCCGCCATGGATCCTAGGCATCGGGGTTAGGCTGGTGCCCGAGCAAGCATAACTTATCTCAGATTTTTTTTTTCAGATTTATTTATTTATTATTTATTATTTTCCTTTTTCATATTTTTTATTTTTTCCAGATTATTTATGGAAATCCTTTGCCACGTCAGCCTGACAGGTGGGCCGTCCTTGTCAGATTCGCTGTCTAAATTGGATCAGAGCGCAATTTGGGCAATCTGAGAAAACCGGGACAAAATGTGGTACCAAAATGCGATTGCGACAACGACTGGTACCAATCGGTAAATTTGGCTAGAAAAGTGGTATGTTTTCGCTATTATCTCCACGAGGTGCAAGGCATGGGCAGGTGGTTCTGCTCGTTCGTAGTTGGGTTCCAGACGACGAGGTCCACGGCTGCCCGGCTCCCGACATTCGGGCTTGAGGTGGCAAAGAGGGCGCGGCCGTGGCGGCAGTCGAGGAAGGCAGATCGCGGGTGGCAGGGTGGAGGTCGGAGGTGGAGACAAATCAGGAGGCATAGGGAGCGTCTCCTTCCAAGACATGGTTGAATCCAAGCAGCGGGGGCGTTCCGTGGAACAGGCGGTAGCGGCGGCGGAAGGCGGGTCGGAGAGGAGGTGGCGCCAGGGCTTGCAGACGAGGGATGCGCGAGCGAGGCACGCGGGGTCGCCCGGCGGGAGGCGGAGTAGGATCTCGTCGACGCCGTCATCCATCAGCGCCGGCGGCGCCATGGTTGCTGTTGCGGTGAAGGCGGGCGGCGAGGGTTTGGTTTGCGTGGGTGGGGCGATGATGTTGCCCCGAAAGGTGAAACGAGAGAGAGTGGAGAAGAGAGAGGGGGAGTGTGTGCCAAAGAAATGGTTTGCCTCAATTTTCTACTTAGTATTCCTCCCTTTTAATAGGGGCTATGCAGCCGGGCTGCCTAAGTCAACTATCCTGTCACATCACAGTGATGTGACCGGTCATACCTCGATCTGTCATGCCACTGTTGGCGATGTCACAGACTAGGAACCACTGTAGGTGACATCTAGCACGTCATAGCTACCTACTCTGTACTTGATGCTGATGCATCACTTCAGGACACTGGCTACAAGACAAAAACCCTCGCACCAGAGGAATCTGGCAACTACTTTGACTCGGGACAGTCCCCGGAGTCGAAACACTCCTCGAGTTGGGACAGACCCCGAAGTCGGCACTCTCTAACTTATCGACTCCCCCTCACTCGAAGAGAACGTCGACTGGACACACAAGCCTACTTCTAACAATCACTTCCTAGGCTTGAGTTCCGGAGACACCTCCACCATGCCTATCCTTGTGCGCAGCTCCGCCAGGCGGACTCGTCCAAGTGGCTTGGTCAGCATGTCCGCGAGTTGGTGTTCGGTGGGCACGAACCCCAGCTCGACCTTCTTCGCCTCCACGCAGTCTCGAATGAAGTGGTACTTCAGGTCGATGTGCTTCGAGCGCTCGTGGAAGACGGGATTCTTGGCGAGTGCGATTGCCGACTTGTTGTCGACCTTGAGCACCACGTGCTCGGCTTCGCCGTTGCTGAACTCGGAGAGCAACCGAGCCAGCCAGATCCGCTGGCAAGCAGCCGTGGCAGCAGCCACGTACTCTGACTCGCAGCTCGACAGAGCTACGACCTTCTGCTTTAGGGACTGCCAGGTCACTGGGCTGCTCCCGAGGAAGTACAAGGTGCCCGACGTACTCTTGCGCGAGTCGACGTCACCCGCCAGGTCGCTGTCGCTGTAGCCGACCAGGCGCGGTGTACCTGCATTCCTCCCATACCTACATCCGAGTCGCGGCGACCCGACGATGTAGCGTAGGATGTGCTTCACGGCCGCGAGGTGCTCCAGAGTTGGAGCCTCCATGAACCGCGATACGAACCCGACTGCGAAGGTCAGGTCCGGCCTCGTGTGCACCAAGTACCGGAGGCTCGCGACGATGCTCCGGTACTCGGTAGCATCCGTCGCGGGCGCCGTGCTGCACTTGGACAGCTTGAAGCGCGGCTCCATGGGTGCGTGGACGGGATTGCACCCGCCCATCCCCGCCTTCTCTAGCAGCTTCAGGGCATAGGCACCCTGCGAGATATCGATCCCGCTGGGTCCTTGTCGAACCTCGATGCCGAGGAAGTAGCTCAGCAACATGAGGTCGGACATCTGGAATAGGCTCCGCATCTCCAACTTGAATATGTCGATGTCGCTGGAATCCGAGCCCGTGATCACCAAGTCGTCGACGTAGACATCGATTAAGAGCCGGCTCGGAGTCGCTCCTCGCGCGTACATGCCATGCTCTGACTCGCACCTTGCGAAGCCGAGCTTGACGAGGCATGCATCGAGCTTGGTGTTTCATGCCCTTGGCGCCTGCTTGAGGCCGTAGAGCGCCTTGTCGAGTCGAAGCACCAGGTGCTCCTTCCCCTTTGCAGCGAAGCCAGTTGGCTGCTGCACATACACCTCTTCCTCCAACTCGCCGTTGAGGAAGGCAGACTTGACATCCATGTGATGGACGTCCCACCCCGCACTCGCAGCCACGGCTAGCAGTAGCCGTACTGACTCGAGTCGGGCCACGGGTGCGAAGACCTCGTCGTAGTCGACCCCGCGCCGCTGCACATAGCCCTTCGCCACTAGGCGAGCCTTGTGCTTAAGGACTGCGCCGTGCGCATCCTTCTTCACCTTGTAGACCCACTTCAGGCCGATCGCACGGTGACCCGGTGGTAAGGTGGCTAGCCGCCAAGTCGAGTTTGACTCGATGGCCTCCAGCTCCTCCTGCATCGCCTGCCTCTAGCTGGCATCACTAGTACAGAACGACACATCGGATACCCCTCTATGGAAATGGCAGGTGTTAGGCGACAGAGAATCGCGATTTTAGCGTTGCGGACGAGGCCTGGCAGAGGCTGGTCCGTCAACATTGGTTACGGAGAATTTTATATCTCCGTTACCAAAAGTATTGGCAACGGTCATAAATTTGTCTCCGTTTCCAATATGTATCTCTATAGCTACGGTTGTTTATGTATATCCGTTTGCGATGTGCTTGGGAAATTGCAGTTGCAATCTGGAAGCGCGCCTGTTCAATGCGGCTTAATTCACGAGGGATTGGAACCGCCTGATCGACGCTAATAAAATGTGACTGGAACCGCGCGAAGCCAGGCAGGTCCCGCATTCTCCCCTTCGTTCTCTCCCACATTATCTACCACACTAGCACAACCGCCATGGCAGAACCCTGGTGGCAGAACGAGGAAGTCCCGAGCGACGACGCGAGCGCGGAAGACCGCGGTGAAGTTCCATGGTGGGATCAAGACGGGCCGCCGGACTCGGACCCCGACGACTCGGACCCGCCATCTTCACGCTCTGTAGAAGACGACTCCGACGACTCGGACCCGCCGTCTTCACGCGAAGGAGAAGACGACTCCGAAGAGGACGAGTCGCCGGAGGAAGAGGAGCCGAAGGACCCGCCGGAGCCGTATTATTCTAGCCAGGAAGAATACGACACCGACGACGACGACGACGAGGAGGAGGCGTCGGAGGAGGCGCCGGAGGAGTAGGCATCGGAGGAGGCGCCTGAGGAAAAGGCAACCGGCAAGAAGCGACGCCGCGCCGCGGATGACAATGGCGCGGAGGCAGGGCGTAAGCAGAACAAGTAGAGTAGATAGTTAGTTCAATTACTCTATCGATCCTTTGTAAGTAGGCCCAGTGTGTCAGTGAAGAAATTAGAGGAAACGGTTGTTTATCGCCTCCGTTTGCGATGTTATTATATGCTATAAATGTGCCACTGCGGCAACCCTAACGCTATCACTCTCACTCTCACTCTCACTCCACAGTCATAGTGTGGAGGCGGCTCCAGACCTAACCCTTATCTCGCAGATCTGAGCGGCGCGTTCGGCCGGCATCGCCGCCGTGCATCTTCCCCCAGCGGCGCGTCGGCGCATCTTCCCCCAGCGGCGCGTCGTGAGCCGCCGCGCATCCCCCCAGCGGCTCGTCGGCGAGCCGCCGCGCATCTTCCCCGAGTATGTCGCCGACGCGGATCTACTGGTCTATTGCCGTGCATCTTCCCCGGGTATGTAGCCGACTAGATCTTACATTTTGTTTAAAGTAGCACAGAAAACTTGTCTAGTATTTGAAGTCTAGTATTGTATTGTGTCTAGTGCCGATGATGAATACACCACTCGACACTAGATCTTACATTTTATTTAAAGTAGCATCTACCGATCTAGTATTGTAGTACTGTCTAGTATTGTAGTATTGTGTTCTGTCTAGTATTGTAGTACTGCCGATGATGAATACACCCCTCAACACTAGATTTTACATTTTTTTAAAGTAGCATATAAAACTTGTCTAGTATTTGAAGTCTAGTATTGTGTTGTGTTTGTTTTTAGTACTGCCGATGATGAATACATTACCTTCAACTTGTCTAGTATTTGAAGTCTAGTATTGTGTTGTGTTTGTTTTTAGTATTTGAAGTCTAATAGATTAATTTCAACCCTTTGTCAATGTGCTAATCCTCGTTATGGTTTTGTGTAGCTAGTGTATGAAGTAATAGTATATTTCGGCGACAATGCATAAAAATTGTGAGGCAATAGAAGGTAACATCACCTTCAAGTTCTGCCTCCAAATCGTTTCGATCGGACAGCAAGCACACGGATATAGGCGCGTAAGGTGTAAACTGTTTTCATCTTAAATTGTATTTATGTCATGTAGCATCATATTTGGCTCTTTTCTAACTAGACATCCATGTATTTTATATGCAGAAGCGCCATGCAGATCCAAACAAGTTTTAAAAGAGCTAAATACAAAGTGGGATCATATCCGTGAACCGTCGCTGTTGTGACGTTTCGCTGCACTGTTCAAAACACTTTTTTAGTTAAGAGTGTCTTGGACAGTGTGGCCGAAATGTCACAGCGGTGACGTTATTATATTTCGGCGACACCGTCCAAGATGGAGCAAGCCTCGCTACGAAGAATTTGGCAAGATTAATTTGCTAAGGAGGCTTGCGAGCTCGGTGTGGTTTCTTGTCTTTAGTTTCTCCATCTATTTTGTGTATGTGTGTAGCAATTTGGCTGCAGATGTGATTTGGAGAAGCATGAAACCGCTACTCGAGTCTTTTGCTAGGTCGAATTCTGTTTTCGGCGCTTCGGAACTGAGGAAGAAGGTGGAGCTGGAGAAGAGTGAATTGTCATAAAAGTTAAGTTTAGGAAGGCATGATAATGATAGGATTAGCGAGGCATGAGAATGATAGGATTAGCGAGGCATGTGTAACTCATCTTTTGATGCTATGTAATGATGACAATTCTTATATACGTTATGAATGAATTTGGTAGCAACTTTGTGCTTCTGCTGTGAGATTTTGAATGTAATTTGGCAACCGAATTGCTCCTGTAGGCTTCTGAAAGAACCTCAATGCAAACGAGTAAAATAGAATCTCCGTTACTGATGCACCGATACATCGGAAACGGAGATGGGTCCGCAACCGTAGCCAACTTATGCCTCATCGGTGACGGTTTTTTGCCTCCGTTACCGATGAAGGCCTTCACATCAGTGACAGGGTCGTGGACACGGACCCTTTCTCCGTTGCCGAAGGGGTTTTTGGCCCGTTTCCGATGTGTCGTTCTGTACTAGTGCATGCGCCTTCGCCTCCCCGAACGAGCCTGGCTCTTCGGAGGCAAGGTAGTGGAGCTCCTCGTCCGGCTCAAGGGCCGGACCCGCCTCAAACACGTTCTGCAGCGTGCGGAACCGGTGCTCGAAGCTCATGTCGTATTCTGCATCGAGCGTGCCTGAGTACCTCGATGGCGGTGTGACGAACTCGACGCCAGAGACAGCCAGAGTCGAAGACTCGGTTGTCGGGTGCTCCGGTGTTGTTGGAGAACCAGCTGGGGATGCACTCCCGGCTCCTGGAGTCGGCGAGTCTGGAGACGGCGAGTCGGGTGCAGGATCCGCACTCCCGTCTCCCGGAGTTGGCTGCGGCTCGAACACCATGTGCTCGACCGCGAAGGTGTCGACTCCAAAGGTGTTCACCGGCGTGTCCGGCGAACTCCAGTCCCAGCTCGCGTTCTCGTCGAACACGGCATCTCGCATGATGGTCACGTGGTTGGTCACCGGGTCATAGGCCCGATATCCCTTCGTCCCAGGTTGGTACCCGACGAAGATCATCGGCCTGCTCTGGTCGTCGAGCTTCTTCAGCCCGGGGCGCGTCTCCCTGACGTGCACCACGCACCCGAACGTGCGCAGGAAGCTCACATTCGGCTTGCGGCCATGCCAGGACTCGAACGGCGTCTTGCCGTCTACGCTCTTGGTTGGCGACCTGTTCAAGATGAACACGGCCGTCGTCACTGCCTCACCCCAGAATTCACCGGGGACCTTCTTGGCCTTCAGCAGACTGCGGGCCATTCCCACAATCGTCTGGTTGCGTCGCTCCACGACGCCGTTCTGCTGCGGGGAGTACGGAGCCGTCAGGTGACGCTCCACTCCGAGCTCAGCGCAGTATGCTGTGAAGGACCCGGAGGTGAACTCGCCTCTGCGATCCGTGCGCAGCTTGCAGCTGGTTTCCGACTCGGCTCCCGCCTGGAGTCGGATGATGGCGGCTGTGGCCTCATCCTTCGTCGAGAGAAGGGCGAGCCACATGTACCGCGACAGGTCGTCCACGAGCAGGAGGAAGTACTTCTTCCCGCTCGGAGTGGCCGGGGTGATCGGCCCGCAGAGGTCGCCGTGGACCAGCTCGAGTCGCTCCTTTGCCCGGAACTTCGCTTGCTTTGCGAACGGGGCTCGCCTCTGTTTCCCTGCTAGGCAGGCGTCGCAGAGCTGGTTCACGTGCTCCACCAGAGGGAGGCCACGCACCATCTCGCCCTTTGCCAGTCGGCGCAAGCTGTCGAAATTGAGGTGCCCAAACCGCGCATGCCAAGTCCATGCCGGGTCGTCGCCGGCGCCCACGATTAGGCACACCGGCTGCGCGACTCGCGCGTGCAGCTTGTACATCCGGTTCGGCTCTCGCCTGACCTTGATCTGGAGCTGTCGCTCCCTATCACGCACCCGGAGGATCCCATCCTTGATCAGCACCTGGCATCCGTTCTCGTCGAACTGGCCTAGGCTTGTGATCTGCGTGTTCAGCCGGGGTATGTAGTACACCCCGATGACGGCCCGGTGCTCGCCTGACTTGCAGACGAAGAGCACCGTCCCCTGCCCGCAGATGTCGACTCGCGAGCCATCGCCGAACTTGACAGTTCCGGTGACGCTCGAGTCCAGCTCTGCGAACGCGGCGCGGTCACCAGTCATGTGATTGGTGGCGCCCGAGTCGAGGTACCAGACGCCCTTCTTGGCGTCCCCCTCTTGCGCCAGGTTGACCTGCGCCTTCTCCTCTAGCATGAGGAGGACCGGCTCCTTGCGAGTCGGGTCGGTCAGCTCCTTCCGAGCTGCCACGGTTGACTCCTCTCGAGTCACCGCAGTCGAGTGCTCTCCACCCGACAAGGATGTCGGGTCCTTGCGACCCGACACTCCCGGCTGCTGGAGCCGAGTGGCCAACTCCTCCCGAGTCGCCATGGTCAGCTCCTTCTGAGCCAACGCTGTCGAGTCCTCCTGACTCGATGATTCTGTCGGGTGCTCTCCACCCGACGAGGTTGTCGAGTCCTTGCGACCCGACACTCCCGGATCCTTGACCCGATATGGCCGACTCCTCTCGAGTCGCCGAGCCCAGCTCCTCCCGAGCTGGGGCAGTCGAGTCCTTGCGACCCGACGATGTTGTCGACTCCTCCTGAGTCGACGAGTCCCACTCCGCGATCCATCGGATCGACGCGAGTTCCTTCGGAGGAGTCGACGATCCCTTCGACTCCGCCACCGGTCAAGTCGCTGACTCTGCTACCGGTCGAGACAAGGGTGCCACCTCCGAGGTGCTCGAGTCCGCCTTGCGAGTCGAAGCAGGGAGCTGTGGGGTAGATGCGATGGTACAGGTCTCCATCATGAGGAGTGCGCTGTCGTCTTCGTCGTCTCCGCCACGGACGAGGTGTGCTTCCGCACCCTCTCCGCGCACGAGGTGTGCTTCCTCGCGCTTCTTCTTGCGGCAGTCCCGCGCCCAATGGCCGGCGACTCCGCAGTAGCGGCACGTGTCCTTCGACGCGCTGCGGTTCCCAGCTCCGCGAGCCGGGCTGCCCTTGCCGCGTCCGCATGGCTTGCCGCCGCCGCGTCCGGCATGGCTGGAGGATCCACCTCCGTCTTGCAGGCGCATCCGGGAGAACCACTCCTCCTCCGTGAGGAGTAGTTTGCCGGCCTTCTTGGCCTCCGGCTTCTCTGCCTCGTGACGCTCCTCAGCCATTTTGAGGCGGCCGATGAGCTCCTCCATGGGGAGCTTGTCGAGGTCGAGCAGGGTCTCGATGGAGCATGCCATCTGCGAGAACCTCGTGGGAACGACCGAGAGAAACTTACGGATAGTGTCCGGCTCGGTGACGGTGACGCCGAGTACCCCAAGCTGCGACATGAGCGACGACAGCTGCATGGCGAAGTCGTCGATGTTCTCGTCGTCGCCGAACTTGATGGCCTCGTACTACTTCTTGAGCGCCGTCGCCTTCGCCTCCCGGACACGGGTGTCTCCGACCCGCATCGTCTTGATCGCCTCCCACGCCTCCTTGGCTGTCTTCTTCGACGCCAGTGTGGAGATCATCTCCAGCGGGACGGCGAGCAGCAGGTACTCCAGCGCTGCTCGGTCCGTCTCGCACTCCTCCGTGCCATCGTGCACGGCGGACCATACACGGCGTGCCTCAAGCTTCACCTGCATGAGCAACGCCCAGTCCGCGTAGTTTGACAGCGTGAGTAGCGGCCACGAACTACCGGCCTCCCACACAACCCGCTGGACTGCCAGCGTGCTTGCGGCCTCCTTCAACTCCGCCGGCAGAAGAGCTCTCTGCTCGCCCATCTCCGGTGAGATCTCTCAAATAACTCGGGCTCTGATACCAATTGTTACCCCGAAAGTTGAAACGAGAGAGAGACTGGAGAAGAGAGAGGGGAGTGTGTGCCAAAGAAATGGTTTGCCTCAATTTTCTACTTAGTATTCCTCCCTTTTAATAGGGGCTATGCAGCCGGGCTGCCTAAGTCAACTATCCTGTCACATCACAGTGATGTGACCGGTCATACCTCTATCTGTCATGCCACTGTTGGCGATGTCACAGACTAGGAACCACTGTAGGTGACGTCTAGCACGTCATAGCTACCTACTCTGTACTTGATGCTGACGCATCACTTCAGGACACTGGCTACAGGACAAAAACCCTCGCACCAGAGGAACCTAGCAACTACTTCGACTCGGGACAGGCCCCGGAGTCGAAACACTCCTCGACTTGGGACAGACCCCGAAGTCGGCACTCTCTAACTTATCGACTCCCCCTCACTCGAAGAGAAAGTCGACTGGACACACAAGCCTACTTATAACGGATGACAGTCTCCATGTGTACCTGGTTCGGCTGAACCATCTTCAGGCGGGGATTGCCATGTGGGACCTAGACGCCAGTGTCCGATAGTTTGAGCAAATGAGCACTCAATTCCCACATAACGATTTGGTAACTTGTTTGCTGTTTCTTAATTTACTGTAAAATAATCTCAGTCGAATGTGAATTATTTAGTTCTTATTAGATGACATTATATTGCAAACCATGTCTAGCACGAACCACGAACTAACTCCAATAATTTTTTGCAACCTCAATTATCATCATCATCACCACTAATATAAAAAGAGAGAGGTTGCAGATCCAGATCATCAGGGCCGTCAAACCATGTGACGTGGGGTGGCCACGGCAAGTCCCAGGGTCGAGTACCCCAGGTTGATTGAGAAGGGGAGAGATGAAGTGCTGGTAGTTACTACGGCTGACAAGCAAGGCGATTTACCCAGGTTCCAGCTCCCGAAGGATAACACCCTACTTCCTGCTTGTCCGAGATTGATTATCGAAGGTGTTACAATAGTGATCCCCGCGAGATGCCGATCTTGCTAGGGTTCTGATGGTGGAAATATAGCGTACCCTAGATCGGCGACCCTCCCAGCCTTTATATTGGAGGCTGGGTCTCAGGAGTTCGCCACCGATTAGATTTACTGGTAAGGTAGGTCTCTACCGACATAAGCTTCGTCTGCCTTGGGGCGTACTCTATCTTCTTTGGGCCCCCTTCGTGAGCCTCGAGTGTTGTCTCCTAGTAGGCCACCTGGTGGGTCCTAGTCCTTGCGTGCACCAGGTATCTTCATGGTGGGGCACCCGATAGGTAGGCCCACGTCAGTAGCCCCCGAGTGCTTGGTCGAGTCGGAGAGTCGGTAAGGACTCCTCTCCGGGTGCACGTCGTCTTTTGCCTGTTGTAGGATGTTTTGCTTTGAGTCGGTAGTGCATCGACTGCTGTATATGTTCATGTTTTGCTGCCTAGTTGACAGGTTCTAGGGATGATGACATAGCTGGCCTGATTCACTCGACGGATCGGGATCAGTTAAATGCACTCGGGCAAAAACCTAGTTAGCCTACTTCAAATTCAAGTCCCCGGACTCGAACCTGGAAAAAGCTGATAAGTTTCGACTCAGGCCGCAGAGGTCTTACAGAGGATATGGTAGTGTGATAAATTGGGTACCCAATGCATCCGTCAGGATTTTCTTCATGCCGATTGGCACGGAAATTACAGGGCGAACGCAGCGGGTGTGAGCCCTGGCCGGCTCGACGGATCGGCGGGTCTTATCTTTGCACGTTGAGTGCAGCATCCGAGGATTATATGCGGCGGATTATCTTTTGCTTTTGCTTGTAATGAACTTGAAGATGCTTTTGTGATTAACTTGGTGCTGCTTTTGCAATCTGTATCTTCCCGACTGCGTTGGTGGAGTTTAGCCCCGAGTGTTTCTGCCTTGTTGACGTTGTATGCAAGGTCTCATTTTGGCCTTTGCTTTTTTGGGCAGTCCGAAATGCCTGGTGCGTCTGGTGCTTCTCCTTCCGCGAGTGTGCAGCCTCGGCCTGCTGCCCGGAGCTGGAGAATTGTCGGGGTGTCCGAAATGTCATGTCGTATATGAAGACTCGAATTGTGAAGCTGGAGAAGGAGCTGAAGGATGGACGGGGTGAACTGGACGTGCTGAAATCGAGGCCTGCTCCCTCGTCTGAACGAGAAGTTTACTTGCTCGGGGAGCTTGACCTGATCAGTCGACAACTAGAATGTTAGTGCACCCGACAAAAGCTTCAGCTGTGAGTTGCTTGTTCGTCGGCTGTTTCTCATGTTTGGTTCCTTATGTTGCATTTGCAGGTGTAAACCCGGACTGGAAAGCCGAGGCAACCCGTGTAGAGGAGTGTCTCGATGCGGCTGTGACTGGCACGGCGTCCGGCTCGCAGTACTTCTGGTCTGATAGACCGAAGGCTCGAGTGCTTGCTGTCATGCTGGATCGCACCTGGCGAACTGGTCTTCTGCTGGAAGGGTGCAGGGCTACTCTGGCTCGGGTGCATCGAGCTCTATTTCCACACAATGAGCAACCCCAAGGTATACCTGCTTTGTTGGATAGGTTCCGTGAAGGCAAAGCCATCAAGGAGTTTCTGCACGCCCAGCTTGTTAGAGGGGCCAATGTTGCCTTCGCCTATGTGTGACTCCATCGCCCAAATCTTAACTTGGAGAGGGTTATGGGCGGCCTACCCGAGGAGGAAGATTATGCGAGTACTCTTGCAGCTGCGAAGCAGGTTATTGGTCAAGTCCAGATGCAGACAGATCGCCTTGTAGGCCGCTTGATGCGCCCAAGGATGAGCCTGTAGATTAGGAGACGAAAATGTGTATGCTCGTTGAGCTAAGTTGTACATGAATGATGTATGCCCATGGGGTCAGCCCCCGAGTATATAATTGTGATTTGTTTGTCGAAGACAATAGTTTGTTTTGACTGCTTGGACGCAGCCCCCGAGCGTTCGGGTGCGATTGACATGCCCTGAGTAATGTGACCTGTGCGGCGCAGCCCCCGGGCATTCGGGTGTGGCTAAGGTTTTCCTTTGTGCGAATACGTAGTAACCTGTGTGGCGTAGCCCCCGAGTGTTCGAGTGCGGCCTAGGTCGTTGTTTTTGACTTGAACCTGTGTGGCGCAGTCCTCGAGTGTTCGAGTGCGGCCTAGGTCGTTGTTTTTTACTTGAACCTGTGTGGCGCAGCCCCCGAGTGTTTGAGTGCGGGCTAGGTCGTTGTTTTTGACTCGAACCTGTGTGGCGCAGCCCCCGAGTGTTCGAGTGCGGCCTAGGTCGTTGTTTTTGACTTGAACCTGTGTGGCGCAGCCCCCGAGTGTTCGAGTGCGGCCTAGGTCGTTGTTTCTTTTTCGAATGAAAAAGTAAAAGGAGAAAGCTTTGTTGTCCCAATCATTGTATTATTAAGCTAGCAAGCCGCCTCATTAAAAACCTTTCATCCCCTTAGGTACCCTGGTAAGGAAAAGAGCGCGTCTAAAACCTGCTGCTTGTTGGCGTATAAGCACAATTACATGGATGTGTATGCTATGCGTAGAAACGGCGCAGGCGCGCAACGTTCCACGGGTTGTGGGAGTGCTCTCCCGTCTTCGCGTGCTTCAGGCGGTAGGCACCGCCGTCGATGGCCTCCGTTATGATGAAGGGTCCCTCCCATGGGGAGGCGAGCTTGTGCACCTTCTTCTGCTTGAGCCACAACAACAGGTCGCCGGGGACAAAGGATCTTGTGTGCAGTCGACGGCCATGATAGTTGCGGAGACTCTGCTGGTATACAGCCATGCGGGAGAGTGCGATGTCCCGTGCTTCAACTAGAGTGTCGACGCCGTCTTCGAGTGCTTCGTCTATGTCTGACTCGTCGTAGGCGACCACGCGAGGTGCGTCGAATCGCAGGTCATATGGCATGACTGCTTCGGCGCCGTAGACCATGAAGAATGGAGTGTATTGGGTTGATCTGTTTGGCGTAGTCCTTAGGCTCCATAGGATAGAGGGTAGCTCCTCCACCCAGGCACCCGCGGCGTGCTTGAGTGGCACCAGCAGTCGCTTTTTGAGGCCACTACAGACTAGGCCGTTTGCTTTCTCGACTTGTCCGTTGGATTGAGGATGCGCAACTGAGGCGTAGTTAAGTTTGATGCCCTGATCTTTGCAAAAATTAAACTCGTTGGCTATGAAGTTTGTGCCGTTGTCGGTGATGATACTGTGGGGAATCCCAAACCTAAAGATGATGGATCTGATGAAGTTGACCGCTGTTGAGGCAGTCGAGCTTGTTATGGGAACGGATTCGATCCACTTTGTGAACTTGTTGACTGCCACCAGCAGATGTGTGTGCCCTCCACGGGATGATTTCCTCAACGGGCCCACCATGTTGAGTCCCCATTGGGCGAAGGGCCAGGCGAGTGGAATTGTTTTCAGCTCTGATGCAGGTGCGTGTGGCTTGGTGAAAAACTTCTGGCAGCCCAAGCACTTCCTGACTATGTCTTTAGCCTCCTACATCGCCGTAGGCCAGTAGAATCCGGCTCGAAAGGCTTTGGCAACCAAGGCTCGGCTGCTGGCGTGATGTCCGCAGGTACCCGCATGGATGTCGAGTAGTATTGCTTTGCCGTCCTCTGAGTCGATGCATCGCTGCAGGATCCCAGATATGCTGCGTTTGTACAGCTCTCCGTTGATGATTGTGAAGGCCTTGGAGCGACGCGTGATGCGCCTCGCTTCCGTTGTGTCGTCGGCAGCTCTGGACGCAAGATGTATGCAAGGAAAGGGTTCGTCCATGTTGGCTCGATGAGCAGGACTTCGATGTGATGATCTTCCGCGTCAGGTACCTCGGGTCCTTTGCTGGCGGGTCCTGAGCGCCCGTTGTTGGTGTAGAGGGTGCTGCTGGCTACTTCATCTTGATAGACCGATGTTTGATGCACTCGACGAATACTCCAGGTGGGACTGGGGCTTTAGTCGAGCCGAGGTTGGCTAGCATGTCGGCCTCCTCGTTACTCTCGCGGCCCACGTGCCGCAGCTCGCAACCGTCGAAGCTGCCCTCCAAGATGTTGTAGAGGTCCCGATAGGCGATCATGTTCTCTACAGTAGCATCGCACTCCTTCATGGTTTGCTGCACGACGAGGTTCGAGTCCCCGTAGATCATGAGGCGAGTGGCGCCACAGTTCTTGGCCATCCGCATGCCGTGGATTAGGGCTTCACACTCTGCCTCGTTGTTTGAAGGCTTGGGGAAGTCCATCTGCAGTACATAGCAGCTTGTCGCCCTTTGATGATGTCAAGACGATACCTGCTCCTGCACCCTCGAATTTCTTGGAGCCGTCAAAGTACATGGTCCATGCGTTGGACAGGTCAGGTATATCTGGCAGCTGAGCTTCTATCCATTCGGTTGTGAAGTCCGGGAGTACTTGTGCCTGATTGCTTTGGGGTGCGTGTACTTCAGGTCCCACGGGCCTAGCTCGACGACCCACTTGGCAACTCGCCCGTCGCGTCGGGGTTGGTGAGGATGTCTGATATGCCCGAAGCACTGACCACCGTGATCGGGTGCTCGGCGAAGTAGTGGACCACCTTGCGTGAGCTCATGAAGACGCGTAGGCTAGCTTCTGATAATGCGGGTACCGCTGCTTGGATACGGATAGGACCTCGCTGAGGTAGTATATGGGCCGTTGCACGCGGTGGGCGTGGCCTTCTTCGTCACGCTCGACGACGAGGACGGTGCTGACCACTCTGTTGGTTGCCGAGACGTAGAGGTATAGAGGTTCTTTCTCGCGTGGTGCGACGAGCACCGACGGAGTTGCCAAGACTTGCTTGAGATGTGCGAAGGCTGCTTGAGCTTCTGGCGTCCACTCGAATTTGTCGGACTTCTTCATCAGTTGGTAGAAAGGAAGTGCCTTTTCACCCAACTTACTAATGAACCGGCTGAGCGCTGCGACTCGACCGACTAGGCGCTGAACTTCCCGTAGCTTGGTCGGGGCTGGCATTGTGAGGATTGCTTCTATCTTTTCAGGATTCGCCTCGATGCCTCATGCGGATACGAGGTACCCGGGGAGTTGCCCAGCTGGTATGCCAAAGACGCACTTTGTTGGGTTGAGCTTGATCTTGTAGAGGTTGAGAGCGGCGAATGTTTCGCGCAGGTCGTCGAGGAGCGTGTCCTCTTTCTTGGTCTTGATGACGATGTCGTCGACATATACTTGGACGTTGCGTCCGATCTGGTCCTTGAGGCAGGACTGCATCATGCGCTGGTACGTGGCACCAGCTTTCTTGAGCCCGAAGGGCATGGTTGTGTAGCAGTAGACACCATGGGGTGTGATGAAGGCTGTTTTCTCCTCGTCCTCGACTTTCATCCTGATCTGGTTGTAGCCTGAATAGGCATCCAGGAAGATAGGCGCGCACAGCCTGCAGTCGAGTCGACGATCTGGTCGATGCGCGGAAGCGGAAAGTGATCTTTCGGACAACACTTGTTGACGGAGGTAAAGTCGACACACATGCGGAGGATCTTCGTGTTCTTCTTTTCGACCAGTACTGGATTGGCGACCCAGTCTGACTTCTTGATTTCTCAGATGAACTTGGCATGGAGTAGCCTGTCGATCTCTTGCCCTATGGCGACTCGCTTCGGCTCGGAGAAGCGGCGCATGGATTGTTTGACGGGCTGGCGTCTGGATATACTTGAAGAGAGTGCTCGGCAAGTTCCCTAGGTACGCCTGGAAAATCTGTCGGCTGCCAGGCAAAATTTCCCAGTTGTCACGTAGGAACTCGACGAGCGTGCTTTCCTATGCGGGAGGCAAGCTTGATGAGACGAAGACCGTCTTGGAGGCGTCAGTCGGATGGACTTGATGTGCTCTCGTGTCGTTGGTTGTGCTGAAGGCGGCGTCGGGTGCCGGTTTCTTGCTTGCGGGGAAGAGGGTCTTGTCGTTGTTGAGTGACCGCTCTTCGAGCTGCTGCTGCATGCCGAATGACTCGGAGATCTTGCTGAAGTCGCGGTCACAGTTGTCCGAGCGCTGGAATTCGCCGCGCACGGTTATGATTCCCTTTGGTCCTGACATCTTGAGCATGAGGTAGGCGTAGTGCGGAACTGCCATGAACCGGGCGAACGTCGGGCGTCCAAGTATAGCATGGTACTGTGATTTCCAGTCGACCACCCCGAAGTCAATCATCTCCTTCTGAAGTGATCGGGTGTGCCGAAGATAACTTCGAGTGTGATGGTTCCCTCAGGGTAAACTGGTTTTCCGGGTATTATGCCATGAAAGGTACTATCTGACTTGGCTAGGTTTTGCAGAGACCTGCCCATCTTTCGGAGAGTGTCGGCGAAGATGATGTTGATGTCACTACCGCCGTCCATGAACAAGCACCGTGTTTAGCGGTTTAGCACCGTGTTTAGCGGTAAAACACGCTCGGCTCCGCTTCGCGCCTCTCCTCGCGACTCGCCCTCCGCAATCATCGCCCGTTGACTGCTCGCTCATCCCGTTCCCATATCACTGCTCGCCCAAAAGCCCACAGACGCGCCCGCCGATCGCTCGCCTCACGCCCACAACGCTGCCGTCCCGTCCCCAACATCGCGGCTCGTGCAAACGTCTTGTTCTCCTCGCTCGATCCGCCCCACCTCCGTTGATGCGTGAGTAGTCACCACATCAACCGCCACCATGCCCTACCCTCCCTGCGACCCTGCCTCGCTTCACCTGCAGTACCACCACGAGGCCCACATACCTCCACCAACAGCAGTTTTTGCGGGAGCAAGTGCCATATCCGCTGACATCCATTCTCCATACTGAGGAGGCCTGAATACCACTGTGTTCATCAGACCAATTTGTGAGTAAACTCACTTTGTTGGCATCAAGCAGCTTTTTGAATACATGCTAGTGATAGCCACATTTTAACTTCTCCTTTACCTCAGAAATCAAGTACGCAATATAAATTGGGGCCTCCATGGATACAATCAAATTCAAAGTGTTGTTTCCACATTTTAAAAACATTTTAGGATTCTAAGTTTTTGATAATTATCCCGAATATTGGAATTTCGGGTGTTATGAGTTTTTTATGCGGAAATCATGAGTAGAAAATTATTATGTGTTAAAATAATGATAATGGTACATCAAAGGTCTATCACAAATTTGCGTAGTTTTAATTTTATTAAAGAACTTTTAGTATTGCAATTCTCTTCACTTTTTTTCGAAAAGGGGATAGTCCTGGCCTTTGCATCAAAATGATGCATATAGACTTTTTATTGCATTACTAAAAGAGGTGCAAAGAAGATTATAATTGTATCACATAAGGTTGAGACATGTACAAACAATCTGAAAAATGTAAAATCATGAAGCGCCTATGCATTTAATGGCATGCCCCCTTTAGTTTGCATAATTATAATGTATTTGATTTTCCTATTGAGTAGGAAAGAAAATATGGAAACCCATGTGACCTATCCACCTGAGTGGGAACTAATGTATCTTGAAGGAATCAAAAGACGGAAAACCAAGTGACATATCCACCTGGTGGGAACTAAAGTATCTTGCAGTATTTAAGGTGAATTCGTTGTCGTTCTTGGTTGTCCTTGATTGCTAGTAAAATACATAGGAGCAAGGAACAACCTTATTTACATTTTTAATATGCTTAAATAATGTTTTGGAACACACCCAAACATTTTCCCTGCAAATTCTTTAAATAGGATACGTGATTATTTGTCAGTGATTTTTTACGCTTGCTACCACATGAATATATTAACGATTAGTTGTGCCAAGTCGGTTTATGCGCATGCATCCGTTCTTTTTTCATATACTCGCAAGCTTTCTTTATGATACCTTGAGTTCCCACAAGTAAACTCCGAAATTTTAAACGTTGCAATAAAATTGGTTGTGTGCATCAATTAATGTAAAGGACGGGGTATTGTTCACCTTGTCAGAAAGAAAACAAAGATTGAACTTAAATATACTTTTCTTTCTTTACAGGTCATACTGGAGTTTGACGGTACTTACTCAGCTGAATTGAAAATAAGATTATAAGAAATGCTACTATAACTAGTAAATCCGTTAAAAGGCATGTTAATTAGTCCACAATCATGTCCTCCTCGCTGACCTTATTTTTCTTAAGATGACAACTTGAAGAGTGAGCTGACAATTGAAACCTGCAAGTGATAACATACACCGACAAAATTTGAAGTTGGTTGTGTTTGGGATTTAGCATGATATTATTTTGTTTTGAAATTGAAACTTTTCGAAGATTAATTGAATTCGCACTAGACCTTAAAGTTTGTTTTTGTTACTGGTTTACTATTTCTTGCTGCGATCTTTTCTTAAATCTCGGCCATCTGAGTAATCGCATGTCGTTGATGCAAATTTTACAATATGTTGATCTGGAAAGTGTATTGTTTTGGGAAAACATAATGTTGATGTTGCTTCTAATTATAATACTAAGGTATGCAACGGTCACGATAAAGAGGGATGTTTAGTTGCTGCTAAAAGTTCACAAATTGATAATATGTGTGATGTTATGATGGCCAAGTTGTATGCTCTCAGAGGGCCTTCAGCTTGCAAAACAGATTGGGTTGTTCAGACGGCCCAAATCCTTTGATGGTGGTTTCTCAGCGACGACGAGCTCAGTCTTCCAAGAGTGTGCAGTTATAGCGAGTGGTTTTGAAAAAGTTTGTTCTCATAATTGTGCAAGGGGAGCCAATGTGCTGGTGCATGAGCTTGTTAGGTCTGTACTTTTAAATTCTAAATATTGTATTACATCGATGAGCCACCCAATAAAGTGTGTCGGATGGTTTTCCCTCACAAACTTTTTTCAGTTCATAAATTGTAGGTGAGCTCTGTGCAAAATTTAGTTGCATTCATAAGATTGGTCGAAATGTCTCACCCATGTCGAATCGCTTCCACACGGGGACCTTGTGACGGTGAGGACAACAGCGTGCTGGAAGCTAACACCGCGGTCGCGAGCCTGGCTTTGATGATGGCGCTGCAGGAGGACGGCCGACGCTGTCGATCCAACATTCCCGGCGAACTACAAGTGGCGGCGCGGCGATGCTGCAACTGGAGGCCGGCACTGCTGCCATCGGCTGGCGGCGGTGCTGCCTGCACTCAGAGGCGGTGCTTCCATGGGGGCGCGGTGGTGCTACCGTTAGTTAGCGGTGTTGCTGCAAGCGGCGTCCGACACTGCTACCAGCGGCGCGCGGCGGTGCAGCCACCCGTGGACGACAGTGCTTCCTGCACTCAGAGGCGGTGCTTCCACGGGGGCACGGCGGTGCTACCGTCGGTTAGCGGTGGTGCTGCAAGCGGCGGTTGGCACTGCTACCAGCGGCACGCGGCTGCGACCTGTGGACGGCGGTGCTGCCTACGCTCAAGGTCTTTGCTGCCATGCGGGGGCGGAGGTGCTACTGACGTTCATTGGTGGTGCTACCGTTGGTCAGCGCCGCAGCTTTCAGCCGGTGCTACGCGGATAGGGGCGGAGTTGCAAGGATTGTGGTCGGTGCTACAAGGAGCCGGGCGCCCTTCTTCCACCGGCGGCAGTAGCATGCTACGACTTCCAGGCGCCATGCTGCCGGCGATTATTCCGACGCTGCGTCCATCGGAGCTGTGAGCGATGCGTGGTGGATCCTACGAGCCACGCATCAGACAAGACCTGCGCGTCGGTTGTTTGGAGCGGGGAGTATTTTTTGTAAAGGAAAAACGATGCACATGGGACCATGAGTAGGGGACACGTGTCGCACGCCTGATGCTGGGGTTCCGATCCCCGGAGACGCTCAGCGCTCGTCTTTCTAAAACCACGGTATTCATTGCATCAAAACACACCAAAATATTTAATAATTCAGTATTTTTTAAATCAAGAATACTTGAAAAAATAATTTGATGCCAAAAGGGATTCTAATTACCTTATCAATAGTATAGGTTTCCAACAGTACGTGAACTGCATAGTTATTTGAGGTATCCCAGGACTCCGGCTAAACGTGAACTTTAATATCGATCGATTTTTTTCTTTCAAAACAAAATATCGATCGATTTTTTTATGGAACATTAATAAACTGCAGTATGTCATATTGATGCTGTACATGCAGGTCACGAACGGTATCACGTGCGCAAACAGGAGGACGACGTACGATTATTAGTTCGTGTCCGGATCGAACCATGCGAACTCGATCGTATACTTGTCAACATCAAGATTTGATCTAGTAATAGTATACATATCACATATATAGATCTCCTAATCAGCCCGTTCCAATTGCACATATATAGATCGCTCAGAGAAAGATTGAAGAGGCGGCGGCCATGGGAGTCTCGCTCCCGGACGACGTGGTCCTCCAGATCCTCGAACGCGTCAAGGATGTGGCCGCCCTCTTCCGCTGTGCCACGGCCTGCAAGGGGTGGCGCCGTCTCCTCGTCGCCGACCCCTTCTTCGTCCGCCGCTGCCTGTCGGGGGATGTATGCCGCTCGTCCCCGTTTCCCGGCTTCTTCTTTCAGCAGTTGCGCCGCCAAAGAGACACACATGGGTGGTGCCTCATCCCGCCACCGCGACCGGTGTTTTTGGCTCTGGTCACCGCTTCCTCAGCTCCTTCATCCCCAACCTCGACAATCCTGCCTTTTTCGACCATGCGGTGCCACTAGTCTCCCGCCATGGGCTCCTCCTCGTGCGCCTCAACCGATACTCGAGAGGAGACGTCTTGTGCGTGTGCAACCTGCTCGCCGGCACATTCGCTGTGCTCCCGTGTCTAGAGGAGGACGATTGCCCTATCAAGGACTTCGATGTGACCAGTGGCGGATCCATGTGGAGACTCCGGGGTGCACAGGACACCGTGAAAAAGTTGATTTCTTTGTAAAATTTCTTTTTTTCACCATATGTGCCACCCGGAAAACAAGGTATTTTGCAGCTGGGGTACCACCGTGCACCCTGTCTTCAACTCTCTAGCTCCGCCACTGGATGTGACCCGATATGCCTTGCTAGCCGCCGCAGAGTTCTCTAGCTCCAACAACGACCAGCAGCAGCGCTTCAAGGTGCTAGTCCTTGGCATCCAGGAGATGCCACACCAGTATCTTCTCCATACATTCTCGTCCACCGGTGACCATAAGTGGAACGTATGCTCCAGTAATATGAAAGGCGACGACAACCACACGTTGGTCAAGCAGCACAATGCGGTCGTCTGCAATGGCGTGGCGCGGTGGCTCTTTTCGTCTACGTTGGGCTTCTACACTTTGGATGTAAGCACCGAGACCTGCGACGTCTCCTTTACCGATTTAAAGCTCCCGATGCAGTTCCACAGGCACTTCGTTCGCTATGGTCGTGATGAACCATATTTTAGTGTCGACGGCGATGGAAGGCTCGTGTTTCTTTGCTTGCTGGATGGTATATGGCTAGAGATTTGGACTGCACAAAGCAATGGAATGTGGACTTACACTCGGAAGATTGAGCTACCACAACCAGATCGGTACCGGAACAGAACTTATGGCCTGATGTACACATTCTTGGGAGAGAAGAACAGCACATTATTAATCAAAGACGACCATTATCATGTCTACGTCATTTATATCAAGACCTGGGTGATGCAGGAGGGTGACGGATTGGCCATACAGGTGTAGCCTCAGCCGTAACAGAACCGTGCCCCTCGAGACGGATTGGCCAGCCTTATTTATCTCTCGACTTGGTGTAGGTATGTAAACAAAATAGTTTTTTAGAGAGTAAACAAAATATTTCTATTGCTAGTTCACTACATTTTGTTGATTTATTTACACACTAGTAAATGTGCACGCATTATCTTTTAAATTTATTTCCCACCTCTGGGCGATCATATCGTCGCAAAGTGTACTGTTTGTGGATCAAATCAGGTGACATAATATGAACTTGCCAGTTGCAGAGCTAAATTTGTGCTGGCCTCCATTTATAAATAGTATTTGTTTCCATTAATAAGCATGTAGTCTTGGATATGATCAGAACTTTTCAAATGAGAGGGTTTATCTAAATATATGATTGTAACATGTTTATGCTACACTTTCTTTAACGGAAATCGATGTATTCATCAATTTGCTCACCACCGTCATACTCACCAAAAGATATGAACCCTTGTTGGTCTGGAAAGGTACCACTGATAAGAAACTCACGCGAAGATTCAAAACTAAAGCAAAGAATTTTGATACGTGCACTTCATTTTACATTGGACAGGAAATTGTATGGACCGCTAAGCTGAACATATCATATGTGCTGGCGTGCAAGTGCTCAAAGTTACATGTCCATACATTTTGCACGGCCACAACACTGGCTACATAAGCAACCTGTTACTGCAGTGTCTAATTGTTCAGATAAAAATTCAGTGATACCGTACAAAAGTACCAATTACTCACCAATCTAAGTTATACACTGCGGCCAGCACATGAGTTTTCCAATCCTGCATCAATGAAGCTACGTGGCACAAAAGTATCCATCCATGTCACGGCAAAAAACATCGTTCTGATTGCAAGTTCTTCTGAAGCATCATCATATCATATTAAACCAGTAATCTGAATATCTGATACTATACAATAAAAATGCATAGCCCATCCTCATGGTTCTAGCAGTAACCACAGAAAAACAAATGACTAAACTTGTTTACTCAGAGGATGGCAAGTTTCAAGACAGAGGCCGTATAAAATGCCAGCATGAATACATGATTAGAACATTCTCCATCAAGTATAAAGCATGTTTTGTATCATGACAATAAAAAACAATTGACTCCTTTTTTTTACAAGTTTAGAGATGGCTTGAGGCCAATTACCTGAGAAGATTAGTTGATTTTTGATTGCACTGCAGCCTTGTTATTGCCACCTCTGTAGCAGCTTCATTGATCTTGCATGCTGATTATCTGTTGCAAAACACAACAAAACAGTTTCAGCTGTTACTCCCGCATATCAACCGTGCCTGGGAACATATCTTAAATCATAACCACTATGCAGAAAACAGTGAAATCAATTACATAGTCCCGAGTTTCATAAATTTCCGAAACATCACCCTGTAGAATTGAAGCAAGACAAACCATGCCCAAATTCGCCATGGTGGTGTAAATTTTCCAGTAAACAGTACTTCTAGCAGTACATGAAATGTGTTGCAACAGAAATTCAAACTGATAAATAGAGAAACCAAAACAAAAAAAGGAATGGTCACATCACGACATGTGCTCCAGCCTTAGGGCATGTTGTTGATTTTCTCGTGCCATTATCTTGGACACTGCCCTCTTTCTCCTGGCTCCACCTCTTCGGTCCTTTGTTCGCCCTCGTCCCTTCTTTCTCCTCTCGTTGCAGCACCCACCACCACTGCTGCTTGAGACAAACCCAGGTTTCAAAATAAGAAAAAGAATTATGACCCCCTTCTCTTCGTCAAGTTAAGAGCATCTCCACCGGCACTAGTAGGAAAAGGCCTACCGCTGGCGGACGGAAATGGCCTACCGCTGGCGGGCGGGCTAATTACCGCTGGCGGGCAGCCGTCCGCCAGCGGCACTAGTACAGAACGACACATCGGATACCCCTCTATGGAAACGGTAGGTGTTAGGCGACAGAGAATCGCGATTTTAGCGTTGCGGACGAGGCCTGGCAGAGGCTGGTCCGTCAACATTGGTTACGGAGAATTTTATATCTCCGTTACCAAAAGTATTGGCAACGGTCATAAATTTGTCTCCGTTTCCAATATGTATCTCTATGGCTACGGTTGTTTATGTATATCCGTTTGCGATGTGCTTGGGAAATTGCAGTTGCAATCTGGAAGCGCGCCTGTTCAATGCGGCTTAATTCACGAGGGATTGGAACCGCCTGATCGACGCTAATAAAATGTGACTGGAACCGCGCGAAGCCAGGCAGGTCCCGCATTCTCCCTTCGTTCTCTCCCACATTATCTACCACACTAGCACAACCGCCATGGCGGAACCCTGGTGGCAGAACGAGGAAGTCCCGAGCGACGACGCGAGCGCGGAAAACCGCGGTGAAGTTCCATGGTTGGATCAAGACGGGCCGCCGGACTCGGACCCCGACGACTCGGACCCGCCATCTTCACGCTCTGTAGAAGACGACTCCGACGACTCGGACCCGCCGTCTTCACGCGAAGGAGAAGACGACTCCGAAGAGGACGAGTCGCCAGAGGAAGAGGAGCCGGAGGACCCGCCGGAGCCGTATTATTCTAGCCAGGAAGAATACGACGCCGACGACGACGACGAGGAGGAGGCGTCGGAGGAGGCGCCGGAGGAGGAGGCATCGGAGGAGGCGCCTGAGGAAAAGGTGATGGCTACGTGTTGGTGAACCCCAAGAGGAAGGTTATGATGTAGACAGCAGAAGTTTTCCCTTGAATAATCTACCCAAGGTTATCAATCCAGTAGGACTTGATGATCTATCAGAATGTTGTTGATGTTGACTCCCCCTGGCGCTAGGGAGCTTGCACCAACGTGGAATCTGCACAGACACAAACCAGAACTTTGCCCAACACGAAACAGAGAGGTTGTCAATCTCTCCGGTCTTGCAGAAACAAAGAGTTAAACGTATGGTGTGGAAAACAGCAGGAAAAACAGCAAGTAACAGGAAACAGATGATTGCAGCAGGTTGTGTAAACAGTATGAGGAAATTGGACCAGGGTCCACAGTTCACTAGTGGTGTCTCTCTCAGAACAGATAACTAGCATGTTGGGTAAACAAATTACAGCTGGGCAATTGACAAATAGAGAGGGCATAACAATGCAATACATGCCAAGATGTCTACTATGAAATCTAGTTGGGCATTACAACAAAGTACATAGACCGTTATTCCAACCGCATCTATGCCTAAATAATCCACCTTCAAGGCAGCATCCGCATCCCATTCAGTATTAAGTTGCTAACAACAGATTATTGCATGAAGTAAAGTGTGTAATGTAATCAATACAAGTGCCATTGGACACTGCACCAATGTTTTATCCCTAGTAGCAACAGCACATCTACCATCTTAGACCTTTCTGTCACTGATCCAGATATCTAGAGACTGAACCCACTATCGAGCATAAATACCCCCTCTTGGAGTCACAAGCATCTACTTGGCCAAAGCATCTACTAGCAACGGAGAGCATGCAAGATCAAGAGCACATAGATAAACAACTTGAATAAACATGGTATCAATATTCATCGGATCCCAGCAAACACAACATCTAGCATTACAATAAGATGATCTTGATCATGTTAGGCAGCTCACAAGATCTAAACATGGAGGCACAAGGTAGAGAGACAACCATCTAGCTACTGCTATGGACCCGTAGTCCAGGGGTGGACTACTCACGCATCACTCCGGAGGCAGGCATGGTGATGTAGAGCCCTCCGGTGATGATCTCCCCTCCGGCAGGGTGCCGGGAAGAGCTTCAGAACTCCTCCGATCTGAGATTGACGATGACGGCCGCGACGGAACTTTTCGTGGAATATGATCGACCGTAATAGGGTTTTCGCGTCGCGGAGAATATATAGGCGAAGAGGCGGCGTCGGTGGCCGAGGGGGCCCACCACGCCATAGGGGCGCGCGGGCCCACCCTGGGCCGCGCCCTAGTGTGGCGTGGCCCCCTGGTGGGTCTGCTCCGACTCCCCTTTGGACTCCGTGATCTCCTCGTGATATTATTGACGATGTCTTTGTTTCGTCCAATTCCGAGAATATTTCCTTAATAGATTTTCTGAAACCAAAAACAGCAAAAAACAGGGAACTGGCACTGTGGCATCTTGTTAATAGGTTAGTCCCAGAAAATGCATAAAAATGATATAAAGTATAGCCAAAACATGTAGCAATTGATATAATAACAGCATGGAACATCAAAAATTATAGATACGTTTGAGACGTATCAAAAGGCAACCGGCAAGAAGCGACGCCGCGCCGCGGATGACAATGGCGCGAAGGCAGGGCGTAAGCAGAACAAGTAGAGTAGATAGTTAGTTCAATTACTCTATCGATCCTTTGTAAGTAGGCTCAGTGTGTCAGTGAAGAAATTAGAGGAAACGGTTGTTTATCGCCTCCGTTTGCGATGTTATTATATGCTATAAATGTGCCACTGCGGCAACCCTAACGCTCTCGCTCTCACTCTCACTCTCACTCCACAGTCATAGTGTGGCGGCGGCTCCAGAACTAACCCTTATCTCGCAGATCTGAGCGGCGCGTCCGGCCGGCATCGCCGCCGTGCATCTTCTCCCAGCGGCGCGTCGGCGCATCTTCCCCCAGCGGCGCGTCGTGAGCCGCCGCGCATCCCCCCCAGCGGCGCGTCGTGAGCCGCCGCGCATCCCCCCCAGCGGCTCGTCGGCGAGCCACCGCGCATCTTCCCCGAGTATGTCGCCGACGCGGATCTACTGGTCTATTGCCGTGCATCTTCCCCGGGTATGTAGCCGACTAGATCCTACATTTTGTTTAAAGTAGCACAGAAAACTTGTCTAGTATTTGAACTCTAGTATTGTGTTCTGTCTAGTGCCGATGATGAATACACCCCTCGACACTAGATCTTACATTTTATTTAAAGTAGCATCTACCGATCTAGTATTGTAGTACTGTCTAGTATTGTAGTATTGTGTTCTGTCTAGTATTGTAGTACTGCCGATGATGAATATACCCCTCAACACTAGATCTTACATTTTTTTAAAGTAGCATATAAAACTTGTCTAGTATTTGAAGTCTAGTATTGTGTTGTGTTTGTTTTTAGTACTGCCGATGATGAATACATTGCCTTCAACTTGTCTATTATTTGAAGTCTAGTATTGTGTTGTGTTTGTTTTTAGTATTTGAAGTATAATAGATTAATTTCAACCCTTTGTCTATGTGCTAATCCTCGTTATGGTTTTGTGTAGCTAGTGTATGAAGTAATAGTATATTTCGGCGACAATGCATAAAAATGGTGAGGCAATTGAAGGTAACATCACCTTCAAGTTCTGCCTCCAAATCGTTTCGATCGGACAGCAAGCACACGGATATAGACGCTTAAGGTGTAAACTGTTTTCATCTTAAATTGTACTTATGTCATGTAGCATCATATTTGGCTCTTTTCTAACTAGAGATCCATGTATTTTATATGCAGAAGCGTCATGCAGATCCAAACAAGCTTTAAAAGAGCTAAATACAAAGTGGGATCATATCCGTGAACCGTCGCTGTTGTGACGTTTCGCTGCACTGTTCAATAACACTTTTTTAATTAAGAGTGTCTTGGACAGTGTGGCCGAAATGTCACAGCGGTGACGTTATTATATTTCGGCGACACCGTCCAAGATGGAGCAAGCCTCGCTACGAAGAATTTGACAAGATTAATTTGCTAAAGAGTCTTGCGAGCTCGGTGTGGTTTCTTGTCTTTAGTTTCTCCATCTATTTTGTGTATGTGTGTAGCAATTTGGCTGCAGATGTGATTTGGAGAAGCATGAAACCGCTACTCGAGTCTTTTGCTAGGTCGAATTCCGTTTTCGGCGCTTCGGAACTGAGGAAGAAGGTGGAGCTGGAGAAGAGTGGATTGTCATAAAAGTTAAGTTTAGGGAGGCATGAGAATGATAGGATTAGCGAGGCATGAGAATGATAGGATTAGCGAGGCATGTGTAACTCATCTTTTGATGCTATGTAATGATGACAATTCTTATATACGTTATGAATGGATTTGGTAGCAACTTTGTGCTTCTGCTGTGAGATTTTGAATGTAATTTGGCAACCGAATTGCTCCTGTAGGCTTCTGAAAGAACCTCAATGCAAACGAGTAAAATAGAATCTCCGTTACTGATGCACCGATACATCGGAAACGGAGATGGGTCCGCAACCGTAGCCAACTTATGCCTCATCGGTGACGGTTTTTTGCCTCCGTTACCGATGAAGGCCTTCACATCAGTGACAGGGTCATGGACACGGACCATTTCTCCGTTGCCGAAGGGGTTTTTGGCCCGTTTCCGATGCGTCGTTTTGTACTAGTGCGGTAAGGCTGGTTACCACTGGCGGGCACAATTTCCGCCCGCCATCGTTATCTGCCACAGCGCTGGCTGGCAAGCGTCCGCCAGCGGTAAACCACCACGGCCGCCAGCGGTACTAGGCGCTGGTTTGGGTTCTGGGAGCGCTGTCCGCCAGCGGTACGCCTCTGTGTCCGCCAGCGGTATTATTTCGTGGTATTATTATTTTTTTCTAGAAAATCGTATTCCAGCAGTATATCGAATATAAATACAGTATATTCAGGTACAGGCGACCAAAATAACAATAACATAGACAATTCCACATACAAAAGCGTCAAAAGTTGTCATACACGAATACATGTCGATAGATTCATACACGGAAGTTTTCCAAATCAACTGTTGTCATCTAAATCACAATCACATACAAGAGAATGACAATGACGATGAGTAAGAAGGGGATCATGATGAAGTTGGACTTCATCCGGTTCTTCCTCTCTTCCGCAAGCAGGTGATTCAAGTATCTAGCGTCTGTCTCTGCTTTACAGTTGTAACAATTGTGGTTGTTCACGATGATGTTGGACTTCATCTGGTTCTTCCTCTCTTCCGCAAGAAGGTGGTTGAAGTACCTAGCTTCCGCCTCCGCTTTACTCTTGTAGCTTTTGTGGTTGTTGCCTTTGAACTTGTTCACTTGCTTTAGAGAGTCTTCCCACTCTTCATAGACTCCTAGAACATGACATTGGTACACCATATACCACTTCTTCATTTCTCTGTACACAAGATATAAAAGTATAAGCCAAATAAGAGTTGTAAGAAAAAAGATGTGTGTACATAAGATAGAAGAAAATATAGCATCGATCACACAAAATCAAACGACTTTCGAAACTAGACAAGTTAATTTAGGGATGTAGTTTACGAAGACTGTTAATTGTTGCTCACCTTCTCTTCGGTATCTACGGGAACACGTTACCACCATCTAACGAGTTGAATAGCCTATCATCACCCGAACATCTTATGCGATGTTCTATCTCGGCGTTAGGTGGTGGTTTAAAGCCGAAGTAGAACTCCCCATCTTTTTCTAGGACGTCACACATGATGATTCGCGCGATCATCTTCTGGATGTAACGGAACTCATCTCTGATAACATAATCAGTGGGTTCCTTCCGCCTTTGGCACCATTTGTTAATATCACCAACCAATTGGGCTCGTCGTTGAAAATTTAATAACCACCGCATTTGATAGACTAGGTACCATGACTCCATAAAACTCCTTGAATCCTGCTTGATGCAGGGGAAATACGTTCTGTGGGAGAATTTATAGCTTTCAGCATATGTCTTTTTTTTAATCGGGCCACCCTTTAAGGCGTAGCCGTTGAGAGCATTATTCAGAACAATCTTGATGTCGGTGTAGTCCCTTCTAGTAGCCTTGTCTTCATAACGATCCCCGCTGTCGAGATACACGGCACTCAAATCTACCATGTCCAACCAGATGAGGGTGCTGTGTTTGTTTCTGCGCAAAATTTCACCATTCTAAATGCAAATTCAACGATGAAAATCTATGGAAGCATGATAATTATGACAGGTATGAATGACTTACTCGGGAAAATAAGGCAAGAGATAGGTGCGTTTGTGAACATTGTCGAGGAAGAGATTTTTGAGGTAACGCGTCGCGTTTTTCCTACCCTCAGAGTTGTTCACGAACATTTCTTGTAAATAGTAGGGGTCAACTACCACGATTTCGGGTGTATCCTCCATTTTGATTTGGTACGCCATATGGAGCGCAACAAGGCGAACCATGGATGGGTGGAGCGGGAGCATATGGAACATTCTGAAGATATCAAATCTCACAAAGAGCAGGTCTGCGCCATCTTCTGTGACAAAGCCCAACCGTTTTGGTACCTTTGCAACAAAACTGGGTATGTTGGATTTTCTTGCTCGAGAAGTCTCGTCTCCATAACAAGAACAAGCTCATGTATGTCCAACAAATGTCCAGACAACTTTTCGACCAAATCCGCCGGCAGGATCGATTTACCCAAGTGATGCGTCGTATGCCAGTTCTTGATGGGTATCCTGTCCACAAACCGGAAATCAGTCCCCTGCTCTGGCCGGCTGTTGGAGTCATCCAACTTTTGTTTCTTGTATCTTTTCCGTGCCTTCTTAGGCTTGTTGACCGACGCATCTTCTGGCGTATCATGATTTTGCACAATAGGCATCAAATTGGTGATAGAGTTGCCGTAGCCGTAGCCGATCATGGGGGGAGGCCCTACTTGGCCTCCATTCATCCAAGTCCGAATGAACTCACAGACGGTAGGAAACATGGATTTGAAGGTGCTTGTGAGTTCGTTCTCGATGAACGCCTACATCGGATCCTCGCCTCCTATCTGAGAACCCCCAGCCTCGTCGTTGTCAGTCATGTTCACACTAACGAGAAAAGTCAAACTTAGTATAACAGGGAAAATTCACTTAATTAAGTACTAAGATACCTATGAGTCTAAGTTTGCCGGAATGTCCGTCACGGCAAGTGTAGGCACTCAAATATGTCTTTTTTTAGAAAAGGTCATGCGAAAATTCACGATTTTTTTGGCATGACCTTTGCTAAAAATAGGACATATGGAGTACCTGAATTTGCCGGAACGGAAGTTAATCAACGTTCCGGCAATATCAAGGGCCTCAAGGGGTACCTGCAAACATTTCACATTCATCGACAATTTGTCGATCGCCATTCCGGCAACCACAAAATCATTACCACATTCACCACAATTGCATCACACCACCACCACATTCACCACACATTCACCACCAAATCACATTCACCACACATTCACATGAATCAATCATAGGCATTTGAACAAAATATGGGCAAAAAAATAATATAGGCATTTTAACAAACACCTTCCGTGCACGGCGGTCACCGGGTGGGAGGGGAGGGAGGAGGGGGCGGGTGAGCTCACCAGGAGGGGCGCGGCGGCGTGGAGGAGGAGGCCGGGGCCGGCGTGGGGTGGTCGGGGCACAACGGCGTGGAGTAGGAGGCCGGGGCCGGCGTGGGGTGGTCGGGGCGGCGGGGTGGACGCGGCGGCCGTGGGGTGGTCGGGGCGGAGGGGTGGACGCTGCAGCCACGGGAGGAGGTGGCAGGGAGGAGGAGGCCGGGGCCGGCGTGGGCGCGGAGGGGCGAGGAGGTTGCGGCGGAGGTGGCGGCGGCCGGCCATGGGCGAAGGTGGCGGCAGGGTCGCGCGCGGCCGTGGGAGGAGATGGCGGGGAGGGACGCGGCGGCGGCGGCGGCCGGTTAGGGTTAGAGGAGAGAGAACGCGGGTGGGGGAAATGGGAAAAAAGAGGAGACCGGCCGGTAAGTGGGGGAAGTGTGTGGCCCCACATTACCGCTGGCGGACGGGCCACGGTGCCCGCCAGCGGTATGTTATTACCGCTGGCGGACAGCCTCCTGTGTCCGCCAGCGGTACGTTTCTATTTTTAATTTTTTTGGTTATTTTTTTTGATGTTTTTGTTACTCCTTAATATTTTCAAATACAATTGCGCATCTCAAAATACATTTGAAATATTTGTGTCCATTTACAAAATACGTTTAAAATAGTTGAGTGCATTTACATAAATATTCATACTCATCATTGTTCAAAATACATGTCAAATACAAATTTAAAATAACACACGTCTCGCGCTTCTCTCTTAGCGTTTGGCCGTCTTCTTGCCTTTTTTGGTCTTAGTTGCATAATTTAGCCCCACATTATGACTTCTTCTTTTGAATGGAAGACCTCCTCTCGTGGGTAGCGTGGTTCTGCTTCTTCTGAATGTGTATGGCGTGTTATCATCATCTTCATCATCTTCAATATTAGGGTCACCGTACTGGTCGAAGTCGTCCTCGTTGGCGATTCCATCCATTCCAATGATGTTTCTTTTGCCTCTCCTCACGACTACACGGCTAGGCTTTGACGGGTCGGTTATGTAGAAGCATTGAGACACGTGCTTAGCCAATACCCATGGCTCATTTTGTGCGGTGACGTTCGTACTGCTTGATGAAGTGCCGGCTTCGGGTAAAACCATGGTGGTGAAGTATTGGTCTTCTTTTTTGACGGTGGATAACCTAGCCCATCTCACACGGAACATCGGCACCTTCTCTCCAGAGTAGTTAAGCTCCCAGATCTCTCTATCCTTCCGTAGTATCTGAACTTCTTGTCACCGACGTAGGATTCCATCGTTACCCCTGAGTTTTGATAGTCAGAAGTTTTGTCCTTTTCCTCCGTGTAGAAAGTGAACCCGCTGATATCATATGCTTGAAACGTCGCGAGGTTGGGGGCGGGGCCACGTGATAAGTCGTATAAGAGTCTACCTTCTGCACAATCCGTTGGCGGAGCGACAAGCTCATCTTTGAACCAACGCAAGAAAGAGGAGTTGTGCTCTCTGATTATTTCTCCTTCGGTTCTTTGTCTGCCCTGGTCAATGTACTTCTGCTTAATCGTGCTTTTGTGCTTTTCCACCCAAGTATCGACCATTTCAAGATGTTGGAGAGCTACTAAGTTTGCCCTGTTAAAGTCGGCCATTCGATGAGCGAAGCCCACATGTAAGTCCCGCGCGCCATTTTTGTGACCTGACCCACCTAACTTGCCAAAGTGCTTGTTAGGGGGCAAACCAACAGGGTTATCAATTATCTCCAGATGATTGGTGCAGAAAGAGATGCACTCTTCAGTGAGAAAGCCTTGAACGATGCTTCCATCCGGACGGGCCCTGTTACGAACAAATCCTTTTATGACCCCATTCATCCTTTCGAACGCCATCATGTTGTGGAGAAACAACGGTCCGAGATGAATGATATCATCCACGATGTGGACCAACAGATGCACGCAAATGTCGAAGAATGCGGGCGGGAAGTACATCTCAAGCTCGCATAGTATCACAACAATTTCTTCCTGCAGCCTTGAGAGTCTCTTTGCTGTGATTGACTTTCGAGAGATCACGTCAAAGAAGTTACAGAGGCCAAAAAGGGTGTCACGGACGTGCTTGTCCATTATCCCTCGGATCGCAACTGGGAATATTTGCGTCATCATCACGTGACAATCATGAGACTTCATACCGCTGAACTTCTTTTTCTGCCAGTCTAAGAATCTGCTTATCAGCCCCGAGTAACCCATAGGCACTTTGACTCCTAGAAGGCACTTGAACAACTGTTCGATCTCATTTGGACTAAGAGTGAAGCAAGAGGGGGGACAGTAATAGTCATTCTTCTTAACCCTTTTAGCAGGGTGACCGTCCGTCTCCTCATCCGACTGGTCGTCATCCCCATTTTCGTATCCCCCTTGAAGCTCTTCCCTAATGTTCATATGTTTAAGGTCACGTCTTGCTTTCGGCCCATCTTTGGTCCTGTCCGCCATGTTGAGCACAGTGCTAAACAAACTCTCGTACACATTCTTCGTGATATGCATTAGATCAAGGCAATTTGGCGTACTGAAGATGGGCCAGTATGGCAAGTCCCAAAACACAGACCTCGTCTTCCAAACACCATGGAGCGGTTTTGGCGTCTGTCGCTTCTTTCCCGGCTCAGGGCACTCTTCCCAACCATTCAGCAACTCGTAAATTTCATCGCCGCTCCTCTTACGTGGAGGTCCTCGGGGCTCATCTTTACCGTTGAAAAGGTCTCCACGTTTCCTCCATGGGTCTGTATTGCGTAGCCACCTTCGATGGCCTATGTAGACGGTTTTCGAAGAACCGGCTTTCTTGAGCTGGTGGAATGTCGGATCATCCATGCACCTGACGCATCCGTTATGTCCGTGGGACACCTGGCCACCAACGTATGCGCAGCCGGGCAAATCGTGCACCGTACACAACAAGGCAGCTCGCATAGGGAAATACTCTTCTGCGACTGCGTCCCAAGTGGAGACCCCTTCTGGCGCCCATAACGTGGCTAGCTCATCTTTCAGTAGCTTCAGATACAGATTGATGTCGCTGCCTGGTTGTTTCGGCCCTTGAATTAGCATGCTCATGTGTATGTACTTCCTTTTCATGCACAACCAGGGGGGAGGTTGTATATCCATACAAACACAGGCCACGTGCTGTGTGTACTGCTCTGGTTGCCAAACGGATTGAGACCGTCGGTGCTCACACCCAACCTGATGTTCCTTGGCTCGTCTCCAAACTCTGCATCGTAAGCGTCTAATGCTTTCCACTGGCTTGCATCCGAAGGGTGTGTCAGAATTATCTTTTCACTCCGCTCTGAATCTTGCAGCACTGCCGCCCTTCTTTCCGCGTGCCAGCGCATTCGCTTTGCTTCCTTACGGTCTGCGAAATATCGCTGCAGACGAGGAATGAGCGGAAAGTACCACACAACTTTGCGAGGGGCTTTCTTCCCGGTCTTGTATCGAGCAGCATTGCACACTGGACATTTGATCATTTCCTCGTCCTCTTTCCGAAATATGTAGCAGTCGAAGATGCACACATGGTACCTCTCGTGCGGTAAATCAAAGGGGCACACGACTTTCTTGGCTTCGTCACAATTTTTAGGACACGTGTTGCCCTTCGGAAGGAGACCGTGCATGTATTCCAGATTAGCGTCGACGCTTTTATCACTCCATTTGTGTCTTGTCTTCATCTGCAGAACATCAAGCGAATCTTCCGGGTCGCAGCCTGGATACAACGGAGTATTTGAGTCTTTCTCCAATTGCGCCAACTTAGATTCCCTGTTAGTCGTCTTCTGAAGAAACAGTTCTTTTAGATGAGGGTCCCGCACGACTGAAGTTAACGGTGTCCGTGTGTCCTCCTCTTCTGGTACCACCTGATGATCATCATCGTCTTCTTCAACGTGATCATGTTGGGGATCAGGCTCTTCGTCTTCTTGCCCCTCGTCGTTATTGTCTTGCTGCCCTTCCTGATCATTTCCTGCCGCCGCACCATCATTTTCATCATCTTCTATCAACGAGTGTGGCCATCCATGAAACCACGCCTGAGCAGGTGTTCCAGCAAATCTCCGGTAAATGGAGTGAAGCCGACCTCCAATTTGCATGTTCGACACGGACATTGTATATCTTTGCGTTTATTCTGCAGCATGTCTTCCGTCGCGTGTCTCAAGTATGTATTCACGACACGTTCACTCATAATAACCATTATCACCTGCACGTTGTAGAATCAAGACAATAATTAATCACCATTTTATATTTTATCGGGTTTCACGAAAAAATTCGCCATGACCTTCCTACAAATAGGACCTAAGGAGAGTGCCAAAAGTTGCCGAAACGGAAAATGAATCAACATTCCGGCATGGTATTGGCACCCTCATTATTAATTTCACACATCACAACACAAATTTATTCATCACAACAAAATTTCACACATTCCAAGCCATTTCATCATTTCGCATGGTTACGAGCGCATTTTATCCGACCAAATTTTAAGAATATGCATTTATATCGATAAAAGATCACCTTAATAAGTAAAACACACGTCAAAAAAACCGCGGAAGTCGACCGGAGATGAAATCTAGATCTTGAGATAAGAGTGACTTGAGTGGATTTTTTTGGTCAAAGTTGGATGTGGGAGAGAGATTTAGTGGGATCTATCAACTAAATAAGTTTTTATTGGCTAAAAGTGATGAATTTGATGGGGAAAGTAGCCACAAATGAGCAAAACTCGAGCTAGTGAGAGAAGCAAGTGTGAGGTGCAATATGGAGGGAAGGGGTTGGTGGCCGCACTTATGCCACTTTCCCAGGTTATCGCTGGCGGACGAATATACGTACCCGCCAGCGGTAGTTAACTTACCGCTGGCGGCCGGTCTGGAACGCTCGCCAGCGGTAACCTGGGATATTTTTCCCCGGATGGGCACAGCCGAGCCAGTTACCGCTGGCGGGCACCCAAAACCGTCCGCCAGTGGTAAGTTTCGTACCTCTGGCAGGTACTTACTCCATCCGCCAGCGGTAGTTTGCCCCACCTCCTCGCAAATTCCTGCTACTACCGCTGGCGGGCAGAGTGGGCGTCCGCCAGCGGTACGTGCAAAACCAGTGGCGGGCTCCGAAACTACTACCGCTGGCGGACGGAAATGGCGTCCGACAGCGGTAGGCTGGTGGCTATAAGCACATTCCTACTAGTGCGGGGACCTCCAAATGACCCCCAAAAGCCCATTGGGGGTCCGGACGCAAAAAACCGCCAGCATTGGCACCCTCCAAAGGGTCGCCCCGAGCAAAATCGTGTCCGGCACCCCCGAAAGGGCCTCCAAGTTTGGAGGCCCTCTCGGGGGTGCCGGACATGGGGCGGACATGCCCTCCGACAGGGGTGGCCCGCCCGTCATACACACGGCGCGAAAGGCCCTTGATAATTAGGGCTGTGCAGGAGCTCGTTCCGCCCGCGTTAATGGCGAGGCGTCGAAACGGCGACACACCTGTCAGCACGCGTCGCAATAACGCCACGCCCGTTCCCCTGGCGGGCGCAGAGCGAAGCAAGACGTCGCAATAACGCCGCGCCCGTTCCCATGGCGCAGACGGAAGCGACGCGTGCTGAAGTCGCATCGGCTTCCCGCGGCGGCGCCCTGCACATGCGTCGTCGGCGTCAATGCGTGGCCAATCGAACCGGTGGCTAGGCATTAATGCTGGCCACCCAACCCCGCTCCTCCGGCCGCCTTTAAAACCCGGCGCGTCGCAGCCCTCCTCTTCCCACACCACCACTTCTCCTTCTCTCAACTTGCCACAAGAAGATCGGCCGCCAAGCATGGTGGGCAGCCGCGAGACGCCGGAGGAGCGCGACCTTCGGCGCCACCGCGACTTCCTCTCGGTGGAACATGCGCGTCGCCGCAACGAGCGTCGCGGTGAGCAACGCCGCGAGTAGCTGGAGGAACGCCGCCGCCGCAACGAGGAGGCTGAGATGGCCAAGGCAGGGGGTGTCACGTGGAAAAGGACGCGGTAATTGCGAAAAGGCCTGCGAAATGTGAGGGGTGAGGGAACGGGAGAACAGATAAATTTTATCCGTTTGATCGACGTGTATGAATGGTTAAGATAGAATGTTTCTGTCAAGTTCCCTGTTTTATAACTAGTGAAGATTTAGATGACGAGCTGGCTACTGGAGGGCGATGCCTGGTTCGGTGGGCTGCAATCTGCCGGCCGCATGAATTCGGAGGTCTTGGCATTACAGATCTTGATCGCAAGGCGCTTGCTCTGCGCGTCCGTTGGCTTTGGCAATCTTGGAACGAACCAGACAAAGCTTGGTTGGGACTGCCACTCAACATCCATGATCGGGCTCGCAACCTCTTCAACGTGGCGGTCTCCTACGAGCTGGGAGATGGACAAAGGATCTCTTTCTGGCGTGACCCGTGGCTTGCGGGTTCCTCCTTTGAAGATACAATCCCGGATTTGTTCAGTTTCTGCACATTGAGAAACCTGACCGTGGCCGCCGCTCTGCATGATGGTAAATGGGTGCGCCACTTCAAGCGGGGACGGAGCAATGCAGCGCTGAACCAATTCCTCCTGCTGCACGGAATGCTTGAGAACATTCAACTCAGAAATGATGTAGCTGACACCGTGTCCTGGCGTTGGTCCTCGGATGGTTCCTACTCAGCTGCCTCAGCTTACAATATGCAGTTTGAAGGTTCCACAAGATGCAACTTCAAAGAAGTGATCTAGCATAGCGAGGCACCTCTGAAATGTCGTATTTTCAGCTGGCTTGCGATTCTTGGCAAGTGTCACACGGCGGATACCCTGCAGAAGAAAGGCTGGCCTCACAACGCCGCCTGCGTCTTGTGCCTTTGCGAGCAGGAAACTGCTCTGCATCTGCTGGCTGCCTGCCCGATCACCTCAAGGCTATGGAGGAAGATTCTTGCTGCAGCGAACCTGCCGGCGACCCTTGCGCCCAACCCTGCCACAAACAGCCTGCTGGCTTGGGTCACGGCCACTCGACAGGCGCAGCCGGCCGCGTTGAAGAAGACTTGGATTTCCTTGGTTCAATTGACATGGTGAACCATTTGAAAGGAGCGCAACTCCAGAATTTTCCAGAACAGGGCGGCAACTTTTAACCGTCTGTTTGAATGCATCATTGAGGAGGCGCGGCAATGGAAAGCAGCTGGAAAAATTGGTGTTGCCAACCTGCTCTGCAGACCAAGAGAGCCTGACTGAGTTTTTAGTGCCGTTTTTGTTCCCTGCTGTGCTGTTTTACCTTACTGCTAGCTAGCTTAGCGCTGTATACTTTCGGTTACTCGTACATCTTGTACTCCTCTCCTATATGAAATAAGAAAAGCAGGCCCCTGCCTTTTCGTCAAAAAAAAAAAAAATTTAGATGACATGATCAAAACGACCATCCTGCAACATCCAGTCAAACTACCATCCTGTAAAATTCATTATGCCTTCAGAACAGCGAATCCTTTTTTTTGAACAACATAACAGCGAATCCTTTGATCTCCACATCGGAGTAAGTCAAAAAGAGAGCGATTTTGCAAGGTAGCCAACGCTTGCCGGCCACGGCGCAGCCGACGTTGACACGCGCACCTTGCTTGTCAGCATCTCCCCTTCCCCACCTAATCTCGCGGGAGACCGCACAAGGTAAAGCTAACCCCTCCCCCACCTTCCCCAATCCCCATTCCCTCCCACTCCTGAGCAGCCCAATTCCCCTGAACGAGCCGATGATTAGCTGAGGAGTCGTCGCGCTCTACCCACCCCGGCTACGGCGCCGACAAGCCCCCGCCGCGGCGGCGGGGGCCGCCGCGCCGGCGGGGGATGCGACGGCGTGGACGACGCCGCCCTCTGCGACGACCTGCTGCAGGAGGTGTTCCACCTGCTCCCGCCTGCCACCGCGCCGGCCGTATCCCTCGTCTCCCGCCGCTGGCTCGCGCTTCTCCGGGCGTCCACGTCCCGGCTCACGCTCCGACTCCCGCCGTCCACCACCGGAGCCTCGCCCCCGGCGGCTCTGGCTGACCTGCTCTCGCGCTACCAGTATCTATCAGCCCTGGCCGTGGTCTCCGCCGCCGCCCACGACGCGGACGCGGTCCTGCTCGCGGTGGCCGCGTCTCCGTCGGCTGCCCGGCTCACCGCGCTGCGCTTCTCGCTCGGTTCGCCTGTCTCGCCCGCGACGCTGAGCGCCGTCTCCCTCACCTTCTCCGGCCTCACCTCGCTCCACCTCACCGCTCTCAGCCCCCTGTCGTTCCGCTGGCTCGCCTGCTTGCCCTGCCTCAAGTCCTTCGCCCTCGTCAACTCCGCTGCTGACTCGGCCGGTTCCAACTCCGATGACGCCTCCAGTGGCGAGGGCGAAGCCGTGGTCGCGTTGCCGCTGGAGAGGCTGTCGCTCTGCGGCGTCCGCTCCGGCCACCGCGGGCTCGGGTGGCTATGGCAGCACTGCAGGGGGCTCCAATGGCTGCAGCTGCGTGCCTGCGACGGCATCGGGGATGGCCCCGCATCGACTGGCTTCTCAGGATGCCTCGATGGCCTGCTCGCGCTTGAGCTCCGTGCCTGCCGCTCAGTCGCTGACCGTGTGCTCCTCCTGGCCGCAGACCGGTGCCAGGCGCTAACGTCCCTCCTGGTCTATGACGGCGGCAGCAGGGAGGCCCTCCTCCACTTCATCCATCAGCGCGGCACAGCGCTGCACAGCTTGGACCTCCGCCTGCCTCTGGACCTGCACAACGACCACCTCCTTGCCATTGGTGGTCACCACAGCCAGAGCAGTCTTGCCGTGCTTCGCCTTCAAAGCTGCGTGCTTGTCACCGGGGATGGTCTCCGTTCTCTCGCGCGCACGGCCATTGGGGAAGGTATTGAAGAGGTCGCTCTAGTGAGCTGCGACGTACTTGAACGGGAGCCAGGATTGCTCACATTCCTCAGCCAGAGCATGCGCCGCCTCCGCCGACTTGATTTGTCTTACAACGAGACGCTGAAGGACAAGGAGATTGGTGCTATGCTATCGTCTTGCCGGAATCTAAAAGACATAAGGTTTAGGGGTTGCCGCGGCCTTACTGGAGAATCACTAGTCTCGTTGCTTAGGCACTGCGGGCGGTCAGTGGAGGTCGTGGACATCTCCCGCTGCCCTGGCATTAAAGGTGCCAGTGTCGAATTCTTTGCCCAGCGAGCCACCCGTTTGAATCATTTGATCATCGAGGAGGGCTCGGTATCAGAGGAATTGAAGGCAATTGCGCAGATGAAAGGCATGAAGGTTGGCCCATTGCCTTGTGAAGGATCATTCTAACGACGGTAATCTTATACAGAATGAAACTCATTGGTTTAAGGAATTGCTCACTGAATGTTGAATAAGGGGTTAGTGCTTACTATCTGTGTATAAACTATAATGGAAATGTGTGTGTGTATGTCTTGTTAACTGTAAACTTGTCATGAGAGGCCCCTCTTGCTGCCTGACATGTAAATTGAGCAGCAAGAATTGTGCTATTGTATATGTGTCAAGAAATAAAACTGGAACCGTTTCATGGATTTCAAGTTTCCGTTTATTTTAGTCAGTAATGTATATGTTATGCAAGAGCTGTGTGGAAATCTACTGCAAATAATTTGATGCCACTTTTGTCCTGCAAGCCCTTTTTTTGGAGAGAAATATGGTCTGTGAGATCTCTGGAGTGGTGAAACTGAAAACAGATAAAATGTTGAGCAGGTTCTGAATATCTGTTCCAAACAGATAAAATGCAGGATCTCGGATAATCACAAGTTCCAGTACGGATGGGAACAACATTGGATGTAGATTCAAGTCAGTAGATCTGAATTTAACTTAATTTTACAATTGTATATGTAAAAACAAATTCAAGGAAATCTACCTAGGAGCTGACTTGGAATAAATAATGAGAGAGAGGACAGCTTATTCCTGTAAATCATGCCTCCCTCTATGTACGCTGATGCTACCCAACTAGTATGGAATTGGACATTATGTAGATCTTGTAAGTAGGTATAGTTGAACATTTCAGGGTAACTGGATATTTGGCATTGGTAAGCTATTGCAAAGAGAATTCCTATTTTTCTGATGTTGATTCCTATGATGCAGTTCTAATTTCTGTTTTTCTTAGTTTCTGCTTGTTGATGCAGATCCGTGACAGAGCCTCCTGCAGGGTTCCATATGGCTCAAGATTTTGCGGTGAGTGAATTTTCGGTGTGGCAATCGGCAAACAAATGTATTTATTTTCTGATCTCAGTTGGTACGGCGAATGTGTTTATGCTTGTTAAGACTTTTGAGGGAGAAGAGGCCTACAGAGTTGACCCACCTGACTCATTCAGGGGAATGAAACATCCTAAACCATCTAAGCAAACCAGCTGCCTGTTGTTTGATCAGAAAAACATATCAAATAACTACACAATAAACTAGTTCCATTAGATTCATCATAAATATATCTTTGTACTATATATATTTGATGTTGTAGATATTAGCACATCTTTCTATAGACTTAGTCAAACCTAGAGAAGTTTGACTTAGAACGAAGGTAGAACTTCAATTAATTCGGAATTGATGTAGAAAATCTTATGTAGTTATTCTGTTTTGAACTGAAGGACTACCTTGATTAACTCTTAATATATAGTAACGGAACATTGCGTAGCGCTGTGGAGAAACTTCTTTTGAATTAGTTTGACAGAATAAGCCATTTCAATTACTATCTGATTCTATCCAGGGACGTCTTAGTTTTGTTTGCTGGCATATTTGATGTAGTGCTCTTCATTAAAATCAAGATGTAAATGGTAAAAGTGATTTTTTTCACGATTCATTGTTGAATGTTTGCACATGCAACATGCAGCTGAAACACTGTTAAATTAGTGTTATTAGTGTTGCTGAAGACCATAGTATAACCTTTTGTTTGGTACCACTAGACTTGTCAATAACTCCATTGACCTGCTATTTCATGGTTTAATTACAAAATATTGTTCTTGGTGAATTTTATCTTCGCCATCCTACTATTCTCCAAGAGTGAGAATACCAAATGGTCCGCTTGTAATACAAATCAAGCTGGGCATCCTGAGTGTAGATGTGACATGCAAACGTACTATCTGTTTCATCAACTTCTCTTTATTAAATATATAATTTATTTGAAAACCTATCTTGATATATGCCATTTCTTGGGTTGTTTCCAACATAATATTCCTAGTTAGAAGCACATATTCTCCTTATTCTCCAGATTGAGCTAAGGGCTTATTGAGCTCGGGGCTCCTAATGATTTAATATTTCTTTACTCAGCCCTCATAATTAGGCTTAAGAGCTAGGAGTAGATGACTGCTAGCAGCATGTTTTTTTAGATAATTTTGCTTATGTAGCTGAGTGGCCTAAAATGTTGTTTTGTGCCTTGAACGACAATATTTAAATTTTAGGTAGAACAATATTATGGACCTTGATGGTTCTGCTGCAGAATAGATTAAATGTTTTGCCTTCTTTCGATACTCTTATTTCCTACAGATTTTCACCTAAAACTAATTTTATTAAAAGAAAATGTTACTTTCCCTGAAATGAGCTTTAGGGATACCAGTGAAAGAAACTACTTCAGGGTTCTGACTGATGTGCCCAATGTGTGGTAATCGTTAGTTGGTTCTAGTCATTTTCACAACTTCCATCATAGTCCTGGGCTGCTGGCCTGGGCTGCTGGCAGCTTCCTTTATAGACTTTCTTTCGGCCACATGCTGCTATGTCTCTTTCCAAATTGTTTGCATGGGTTCATGCTACTTGGTGGAGGCTCACAATGGACATGCTCATCTCTGCAGTTGCAGTTAATCCTGTCGGCCGTTTCATCTCCTTCTCGGGCTAGAATATGGGAAGCAACGTGAAACGATGGAAGCAGAAGACATCAAGCGGTTGAGGTGTTCCCTGCCAAGGACCACACCGTCGTCGAGGAGGCGTAGGCACGGCAGATTACAAACCGTGGAATGGCCCTCCAGCTCAAGAGGTGCATGAGGGCATGTAGCTTGGGCACTATTTTCTTGACACCTTCAAGTTCCAGTCCCTTGAACTTGAGGATGAGGGTGCTCCTGGAGATCGTCAGGTGAGCCACAAGTGCCTTTGGCTTTGTTCCAGTACAAGCACAGGAAAGAACAAATCGTTATTAGCATTTGGTACTTGTAGCGCAACCATGCTTAGCAATGTACTTGGATGTTTGGAGGCTAAACTTTCTGATTTGAGGGAGTTTATCATGCTACTGTCCACCTACCATCATCCCTACCGAACATATTTGATCATGGGCAAGTGCATGTTTGGTGGCCATGTCAAGAAAGAGAAAATTATCAGCTTCTTACTGCACAAGTCCTTCGAATCATCACCAGACATTCAGAGGATAGGGAAGAAAACCCTTGTCCATCATACTTGCCAAGACGAACGGGTTCAAGGTTGATTCCCGCATATTATTTTCGTTCGTGGAGATCTTCTTATTCTCAGAGCAGATCATTAGCCTCCTCAAAAACTACCTGTATTTTTTTGAATTCAGTTGGTATGACGATGTGGGAGCACGGGAAACTTTCCAATCATCTCTATATAAAGAGTTGACAAGTAGCAGCAAAGTTGTGATCACTGCCAGAACAGATTTTTTTTTTAGAACCTTGCAGGAGCACTGCATGTACTATTATATTAGATAGAAGAAAGAAAGCCAAAGAATGTCTGATGTCTTACAGAGATGGCCTTCAGCCAAGAGAAAGAAAGAAAGATTACAACCAACCAGCGACCAAAACAAGCAGAACAAGAACGAAACAACTAGCAGCGACTATACGACCATGAAGAAAAAGCTACATTCCAATCAGGCTCAAGAGCTTGTCCCAAGAAGGGTACTTCCGTACTGGTATACTACTTCAAGTTGCTGGGCTTTGGAACCATGCATGGATCCCAATGAAGAATCGACATTGGCGTCTATGGGCATGCAACTGGCGACACAACTACAGGGGTCATTTTTAGGCGCAAACACGGTTGGTCAGATATTGTGGGGCAATCATGATGCTAAAAAAAGTATGGTGTGGATTACTTCTTCCTCTTTGGTGAGCAATATCATGCCGACATTGTTGGGAAGAACCAAAACGTCGATATGCCTAAGCTGGCGTTTCTGCATGCTCGAGGTTGTCGGTGTATGATCTCAGAGAAGCTGTTCATGCCCAGATTTACATCAGAAGGATGGTATGGAGATCTAGCATCCCACTTTCACATGACTACATAGCTACCTTAATTTGTGAATCCTAAGTAAATCCCCCCATTGTGGATTATAACAGTCATAACTTGCATATTTTGACGATGCAGAGATAGTTCAGAGAGCGACACATATATAGTTCTCATGACAGACATAGATACTATATAAGCGAGGTTTAGGTCACATATCCATACCACTCCTCATCGATCATCATCATGGCTATCGGATGCTCCGGACACTTCTTAACAATCTCGGCAGAGGTGTAGTCGAAGATGGTAAAGGGTCAATAAGTACCCGATCTTGATCTGAGGCGATGGCAAAGTCTGGCCGGCCTTGATCCATGTCTGTCATCCCATCCGGTGTTGTCTTCGGGGCGATGCTCCTTGGGATGCTACCCCAGACGCTGAAGGAAGGCAAGAGGGATGGGAAGCAACTTCAAGCCTTGTGCAAATACCACCTTGCAGAAATCGATTGGAGAAACCTCCTCATGAAAGTGGCTAACCTTCACATGCCTCCCCCTTGGCCTCTTGGAGCCTTCACCATTGCCCTCTGGAGCCTCTTTGGAGCGGCTGCCCTACCATTGTCTCCTAGGATCATCTTGCCCTTTGATGACTATAAAATAAGTCTCAATTTTTAACTAACCACAGTTTAAAACTGTAGCACTTATTTTGGGTCGGAGTGGGTATCTCATACATACAAATCACACATAATAGTTTGAACATATGTGCCCACAATATCAAAGAGAAGTCACACTAAACTAGTTGTGAAAGACACATCTAAACTGGCCGTACATGCTCCTTGGCGTCGTAAGATATTTGCTGGAAACATTGTTGGACATCACTTATTGTAAGATGCCGCAATGTAAAAGTTGTGTAATGTATAAAAAAAATGTCTCATAAAAACATTGCAAAGACAGCGCATAGCGAGAATTCAACAACACCATGGAGCATGGATAAGCAATTTGTTTCTTACTATTAGGTACAAGTGCCACAGTTTAAGCATCGACATATGTAACAATGTAACATAACAGTATAATACATACAAGAAAGCATCGCAAGTACACATAGTTGAAAGAGACGATAATGCTTCACATTTAATCACTATCCTATCTATCGCAGTAGGCGAACACAGCTCCCATTTCTCCTACGTACTTTTGTTGTTGCTTCCCGCCAACGCATTGAGGATCTGAATGTAGCTACTGGAAAAGGAATAATCACGTTGTTGCCTGTGAAAACGAGTTGCTGCATGTCGGCGAGCGGCGTTGGGTTTTGCTAGAAGCGGCATCGCAACGGTGCTTCAAGCCACGTCGAAAACGAGTTGCTACATGTCGGGAACATGAAGGTGCTACAAACGGCGTTGCGTTTTGCTAGAAGCGGCATCGCACGGTGCTTCAAGCCACGTCGAGATTTGAGCTCGTGATGCAAGCGGCGGGGACACTGCTATATGCATCATCCGATGGACATAACCTCCCCATCCTTCCTCCGGCCCGACGGCTAACATTATCCTTAGTGAAATCAAGCAAGATCAATATCAAAGTAAGAATATACATACTTGAATATTCCTCCAAAAGTATGCTATCGACTCTAGGCTATAGTACCGCTTCAGGCCTTTTTTGATTTATAGGATTTTGAAAGGCATTATTTATAGGATTGAGATCCCATGGAATGTTTCCTACTACATCCGTTTAATTCAAAGGATCATATCACATAGGAAATATTCACATAGGAACTTAGTGCAAAAATCATAGGAAAAAAATTGGTTCAACTTCATGGAAATTCCTTCACAATCAAAGACAATTGTTCTTCCCATAAGATTTAACTAGAAATGATATCTAATCGTATAGAATTTCGATTTCCACACTTCGCCTATCCTATAAATCAAATGAGGCATCAAATTGTTGAGAAATTTCATGCAAAATTAAAATAGTACAACATGCATTCTGTAGATAGATAAACCAACAGCAGAGTCTCAACAAATTTATTACACTGTATTAGGGTACCTAATTAGGGGAAAGCTCTATACAAGCTGAACAAACGGAGAAGTTCAGATTCGAATTGGGCGCTTAATATTGCATCTTGTCTCGTAGATCCCTCTTCATGGCCTTACTCTTGTGCCTATCTCTGTCTTTCCTGAACTGCTTCTTCTCATCGGCCGGCAGGTCCTCTTTGTCGGCGCGCGCCCCGGCATCCCTGGTGAGTCCGAAGGAGTCCCGGAAGAGTGGCAGGTTGAGGCGGAAGTGAGTGTAGAAGCCGTCACCGATGTAGTACTTGAGGAAGTTGAGCTGGATCAGCTTGGCCCACTTGGAGACCTTGACGACGTACCCACCCGACGACAACGATTCCTCCGGGCGATGTTTGCTCTTCGTGAGCAAGCCGTGGAGCTGCAGCTCGTTCTTCTTGAGGAAGTCGTCGATCTGCCGGAACAAGTTCATCTCCCCGGCGTTCGCCTTCTTCTTGCGTGCGTTTTGCCCGGAGGCGAGCTCAGAGACTCTGAGCTCGAGTCCCGGCCTTTCCTCGGGCTCAGGTTCCGGTGGTTTGCGGTAGTAGTAGTAATAATAGGGTATCTTGGGCTCACGAGGCAGGATGTCGAGCTCAATGCACACGGCCAGCGCCTCTCCCGCCGCCATCCTTACGTCGGGCTCGTTGGCCCTGAGGAGCTTGGCGATGAGGACGAACGGGGTGATAGCCTCCTCCATGTAGCGGGCGGCGGGGAGGACCACCGTCCACGCGGACACGGAGGCAGCCAGGACCTGCGGGATGGCGGCTGTCCCAGGCTGCTCGATCACTTCCCAGATGGCCTTCACGGTCCGCTCGGCCTCCCATGACCGGTTCGCGCAGGCGAGGGTGACGGCGGCGAGGCAGTCGATGGCCGCGACGGCTCTATCCGCGTCGGAGGGAGACGACGGGACCATCCCCGCGAGGGGGCCGAGCTCGAAGAGCCTGTCGAGGATGGTCTGCTCGGCCTTGGGGCCGACGGTGAGCGCGTAGAGGCCGATGGCGCGGTAGGCGTCCTTGCGCTCCTTGGCGGACCCGCTCTGGAGGAAGTAGAAGCAGCGGTCCAGGGCCTGCTCGTACCGGCTCCGGTGGTCGTCGGGGCACACGAAGCCCTCGAGCGCTTCGATGAGATCCTTGAGGCCTTCCTCGCGAGCAACGCGCTTGTTCTGATGGAGCGCGGCGACGCAGCTCTGGATCGAGAACGACGCGCGCGCGGAAAGCTCGCCGGAGTTGCAATCGAGACGCGCCATGGTCCGAGTGCTTAGCGGGTCTGATCGCTTTGGTGTGGTGTGGAGGTAGGCGGGGACGGCGAGGTACATATAACGGCCCGAGGAAGATCGAGGAGAACTCGGAGTCGAGTTGTACCAGGAGGCGGTGGTAGCAGTAGTAGGGACGTTTCGTGACGGGCCCGAATATGAAAGCAAGCGGCACGTTTGCTTGGGGCCGCGCGGACGCACGCCGGGTGGTTACAATCCCCGAGCGGGCCGGCCAGGTAAGAAATTCCTTTTTAAGTTTTTATAAACAAATTTCACAAGTAATATCCGGAAAAAATAATTCCACAATTGTTACTCAGTCGTGCTGCCCGTTTTTTTTTAGGGAAAGCGACCACGACAGTTTATATTAATCTTGGAAACACCTATACATCGTTTGCAATTACATCAAAAAAGAAAGTCAAGAGCATCCTCCTTACAAACACACAGAAGTATCTCCTCCGCTTTACTAGCTAATGTGTGTGCCGCCATATTGGCCTTCCCTAGGATAGTGCTAAAAAACTATGTCGCCAAACCCGCTTTACAACCTAAAGGAACGACACGGGCATGCTAATTTTAGCCAAAAAGTGAATAGTTGTAGTAGTTAGTGTTTGCCCTATATGTATGTTTACCAAGAATGATTTAGAATGAGAGATTGTGGGACATCTAAGTTTGACTCGGGGAAGGCAAGGGCGAAAATCACGGAGCCCATTGAGATTTGAGACTACTTTTTTTTAGGGTCTCTCTACGACTCAGCTGACTGAGACGTAAGTTATGTCTCAGTCAGGTGATGTCACCGTACATGCCAACCCACCAAAACACGGATCGCAAAGCAAAAGGACAATCGGACGGCCACGGATGTGACTGAGACATAAGCAGCAAAACCCTTTTTTTTACCACGTTAGCCCATCCAACGAGATGCAGATAGCGTTAGGGCAATTCCAACATCACAACCTATTCCGAACAAAAATGGTGATCTTTATCCGTTTGGGTCGTGGTGACGGTTATCCCACTCATATATGCATGTGCACACAATTTACACCCAATGGCGCACGCTACTTCGGCTATAGACATGTCCGCCAGCTCACACTCTCGCATCGCGGTCGGCATTGTGTCGTCGCTGGCTTGCCACTCGCTCGCACCGTAACAATATTACTCGCATCTTTGCATTATGCATACAACGGTGAAATTGTACCACTGTACATATAACAGTGGTCCCGCACTAATACCAACGTTGGAAAAAGCGCTAGGCGGTAGGCCGGCAGTGACCCTTTGCCTAGCGTCTAGTCTGCTTAGGAGTAGCCTAGGAGTGGCTAGGCGTTTTGTTCGGGTTAGCAGGGGACTTCATGATATATTTTAAAAAATATGGCATATATAAGAGCAATGCGGTGGAAAAATAAATTATTCTGAAAAATATGGCATGTACATCTTTTGAATCACATCGAACACGGCTCTTTTTTGGTAATTATAAAATAATACAAATTCATTCCTATTTATTTTACAGTACTGCAGACATCTTTGTATCACGTTCAGTAATAACCTAACTACACAAGCAGTGATTAAATGTAGCAGTATAAGTATAAGCCAAATCTTGCACTAATTAAGATCTGCTGCTCTATAAAACAAAGCAATGCTCTGCTCTAAATATTCACTAGTAGATTAGTGTCCTGGTTCATATAATTCACAAAGTCCCAGCTTATTAATGCCTTTACCAGTCTTTGGATTTCCTACCGAGTGGGGGAACCATCGAAGGCAGCAAACTGCATCAAGGACTACATGCTATAAACTACAGTCAGATCAGTATAATATACGAATCAACAAGCAGAAGCATGTATCGCTTAAAAAACAAGCAGAAGCCCGTAGCAAAATTGCTACAGATTTCGGCATGGAGTGGCATTGAACTAGTAATTAGGGGGCAAAATCGCTATCGCCACATTCAGAAATTCAATATGTAATCCCGAATCGAGAGGAGCACGCACGCATAGAGAAGACACAATCAAACGAAGCGGATCTAGGCAGTGACGACGATGTAAAAGGAGAGAAGACCGAACCTCAGGGCTCACTGCTCAGGTCGTGGTCGCGCAGAGAGATGCGAGGAAGAAGAGATCCTCTGGACGTGGCGAGTAGATGAGGCGACGCTCTTCGTTCCAGCGGCCGGCGGACGAAACAGCGACGGAAGAGCCTGAGCCGCCACCCTTCTGTACTGGTCCAAAACCTAGGCTGGTGTCTCCTTTGCTCCTACATATTGCAGGGCGAATTCCCGAAATACTGTTTGTGCCGCAATCTTCTCTGCCATCTTGCCGACCTTCTCGGCACCTACCCTGCGCCTGATTTCAGTTCTTACAATTTAGGATGACTCCAAAGGGCCGACGCATCGAGTCCGCGCGCGTCCGTTCCTGTCCGCGAGAGCCAAAAACATGGCCCAACGGGGCGACGCAAAAGCGGACCGTGGCCGATTTCAGTCCGCCGCGCGTCCGCCTCGACGCATTCCTGGCCCAAATTTGGGCCACGGATGCGTCGGCGCGGACACGCGGCGGAGTGAAAACGCGTCCGCGCGGCCACGCGTGGTGTCCTCCTCGAGCCCACCTGTCAGCGACACGGCGCCGGTCAGCCTCCCCTAGCCCAGTCCTTTTTAATGCCAGGGGATAGGGACGGCCAGCCCCCACCCACTCCACTGCCCCCACTCCGCTCCCCCTCTGGCGACCAAACCCTAGCCTCGCCGCAAACCCTAGCCACCTCCCTCGCCGCGATGCCGCTCCGATGGCCGGGTTCGGCAAGGCCAAGAACGACCGCGAGGCGGGGTCGTCCTCTGGCTGCCGCCGCCGCCTCCGCACTCCCTCCCCGACGCTATCTCCATCGCCACCCTCTTCCCCGGCGCCGCTCCCCGCCGTCTTCAGTCTCGCGCTGCCCGGCGCCGAGATTGCGCGGCACGACAGCGTCTATGTGCGCGTGGAGGACTGCTGGTGGTACTGGAACCACGCAGTCCCGCTGCCATGGCCAGATGCCAAGTTGCCAGATAACTGGCACCTGAACCCGCAGCGCATCCCGGTGCCCCCGATCCCGACGAGCCGTCGCGCGCGGGAGGAGGAGATTGCGCGCTGCCGCGCGCGTCTCCCGAGGGTCGTCCGCGACGACCCCGCCTTCGCGGCCACGTCCCGCAACTGGGCGACGTGGTTCACGGACGAGCACAGCCTACGGCGGCAGGCCCTGTACACGCCGGCTCCGACGCCGCCAAGTGGCTGTTGGTCACCGCCACCGCACACACTGCGGCGGGGCGCGCGCGGCACTGCGGATTGGCGCACCGCCACCGCCGCCTTCACCGGACGTGAAGATGGAGGTGGACGACGAGGACGCCGAGCTCGAGGCCACGAAGGAGGCCTCGAGGAAGTCCATGCCGAGGACGAGGCCAAGCGTTGGGCCATGGTGCTCCAGGACGTCGCCCGGGAGCAGGAGGAGGCTCTGCAGACGCAGCAGGCCGCGGTCATGGAGCCACGGTGGTGGCAAGGCATGAACGTGGACCTGCCACCGGTGCCGCCCCTTCCAGCCGGCCTGCTCGGGCATAGCTGGATCTGGAATGGCGGCAGCTGGGAGGTCCAGCGCGCGCCACCCCTCCCGGAACTGGAGCAGGAGCAGCCGCCCACGCCGCCGGCTGTCGTCCCACCGGCGCACCTCTGGCAGGCGCCGGAGTACATCGTCCTAGAGGACAACGAGTAGAAGCCCGCGAAGGGCAAATATTTTAGTTTTTATATATTTTTGTTTTTAGAAGTAATATGTAAAATGGCCGTTTGTGGCCCACCCCCCCCCCCCCCCCCTAAATATGAAAGAAAATGGCCCATATGTGGCATGTTAACTAAAAAAACTTGTGTCCGTTTGGGATGCGTCGGGCCGTTGGGCGCACTGCCACCAAGGGCGGACATGGGCGGACTGGGCATGTCCGTTTGCCGACGCAAACGGATAAAATGCGGACCAAACGCGCGTCCGTCTGCGTCGGCCCGTTGGAGTCATCCTTACTCCCGCTGCATCTCCAGACCGCTAAGCTCCGCCTCCTCGCCGGTTTTCCTCGCTTTCTCGCGCGTAGGCGCACGCCCAATCCGCTGAAGCCATGCGCCCGCTTAGAATAGCGATTAGTACCAAGGCAGGCGATGGGCCGTCGCTTAGCGCTTCAGCGCGCCTACGCGTACGCTGAATTACGCTTTTTCCAACCTTGACTAATAGTACATACAACAGTGCTCGTCACGTCCATCCAGATGGTATCCGGAGATTTGAAGGACACATGCCGACTGAGAGGAAGCGAGCTTCCTTGCTGCTGCTGCTGCTACCAGGGTCAGGAGGCAGAGCATGGTGTCGATCCTAGTCACCTAACCAGCAACAAAGATACACGCCTAGAGATCGCGATGGGAGAAGGCGCTTGGAGATTCGACGAGGTCATCACCGCCGTGGTGGAGGACCCGTGGGTGGAGGTGCACCTCCCATGGACCGGCGACCACAAGAGTTCCCCGTCGTCTTCCCCGAACTATTACAACGCGCCCCCGCTATACCCCTGACACAAACACGCTTCTCCTCCTCGCCGAAGGTGGGCGAGAACGACGCCGGTGATGTCGACCCAAAAGGGATCTTCTCGCTGGTTGCGCCCGTAAAGCAAGGTCGAGGATTTGACTTTCAGCAGGAGCTCGCCTACCATGACTCACCGGCTCTAGTCAACCGCGAATCACGAACGACGACTCAACCATCACGGCTTCCAGCAACAGTTGTTCGATGATGGCACCGCTAACATGCTCGGCGAAATGCCCGACTTTGACGAGGTGCATTTCTATTCCATCGTGTGCATGTGTGCATAAAATGAAGCCGGACTCGTGCACGTGTGCTTTGAATAATGTCGGCATTGTGAAGTTTTTTCCATTAATGAAGTCGACCATGTGTGCATTGATTTTTCTATCGTAGGACGGGGTCGCCGACGCCATTAGTTCATTTTATCCACGGTGACGTCTATTCATACCCTGTTCAGGGTGGAGAAGCTGGCCCTTGCACCGACGACGCCCAGGACGACGGAACCGCCGAGGAAGTAGAAGTTCAAGATGTTGAAACCGGCAAGAAAATCAAGAAGGTGAGGGTTCTAAGAGGGAAAGCATGGATGATTTGTTATTGGATGACAACAAATTAATAATCTATCACCAGCGCAAACGTTTTATGTCTAGCCGAAGTTTTAAGAAGTGAACTGTCAAAAAAGAATAAGATGTATATATAGCCAAAATTTTAAAACATGGTGTGTTTGAACAAAATCAAATTTATATATAGCAAGTATTTAGCTAGATTCGAACTTTCGATCAATGCGATCAAGTGGGAGCATTTACCTATGTTTTTCCAGTAAAAAAGAAGGTTAGATTTTAAAACGTCTGAGCCTTCCAGCGAAGGGTGGTGGCGCATTTTTGGGTCGATGCGCAAAGAGCGGACTTTGACCGCGGATACGTTAAAAACGGACCATTTTAACCCCTCATTAGGGCTGTAAATCTCCTCTTTTACCAGGACGCCAAATCTAGATCTGGGTCTCGTCTGCCTATAAAGAGGGACTCCCGTGCTAACCCAGTTCTCACCTCACCAGATCTGGATCTCGCAGGCAGGGCACGCCTCTTCTAGGGTAAGCACCATCTTCTTCCTCCCCTTGTCTATGTTTTGTGCTTTTGCATATGCATCTGTAGAATGATTCGGTAGCCTTTTTACCTAGACGATCCTAGTGCTGCTTAGTCGTGTTCATGCTGCTGTCAAGTTCCATCTTCGCAGCTCTATGTTTACTTACTGGTTGCTACCGATTTCTTGGCTAATTTGTTAGTAGCTTTTACCCATGTTGTAAAGCGCATCAGTAGGTCGAGTAGCGGCAACAAGGTGTGGTAGACAATAAAATCATTGTGGGATTTATCGGTTGTGGTATACTCCTGTGTGTCTCTGTTGAAAATATTTGTCCGCTGTATGTACTGAGGTGTTGTTACACGCTTTTATCCGGCTATAAATTATTGCTACCAAAGTTTCCCTAGCATCTACGTTTTCCAATATTGTTATGGGCATAAGTCTGTATTTCTTCCCTTCATGATTAGTGGCACTTGAGTAACTAGGGGTTGGTTCTGATAGCCTCGTAAATATTACTTCCTTCTCTTGTTTCACATCAAAATAATTTTCGGATTTTAATGGGTTGCAGTATACTCATGTACCTTTGTGTCGAGATTATTTGTCCGGTTTACACAGTGAGGTGGTGTCACACACTTGTATCCAAATAAAGTCTAGCTACCAAAGTTTTCATATCATCTCCATGCGCTATTTTTTATATGAGCACAAGCCTATATTTTCTTGGTTCTGTGTTACTTGAGTAACTAGGAGTTGGATCTGGTAGCCTAATAAATAACACTTCTTCTCTTGTTTCACAGCTAGTACAAGAAATGCGTTGTCCAGTGGATGAAAGCTCAAACCAACTTTCATAGATCCTAGCAGTTTTGACGTAATAGCAAGCCTGGTTTTCGCTTTTCATCAAAGCATCTTGAGAGACCAAAATCTGCAATTTTTGGCACCATGTTGTCTTCTAGCAGTATATTTGCAGGTTTGAGATCCAAGTGAAGAATCTGAATCTCGTGTAGATAATGTAAACCCTCACAAATTCCCTTGATTATTTCATGGTGCTCCCTCTGTTCAGGTATGATAACTCTTAGTGATATTGGTTATTACCATATTTAATCTGAAAAGTCAGTATGATACTGATCTGGTTGTTTTGAACTGTAGGAATGAGCACATGACAAATTACATGAAGTGGTTGAGCTGATAAAAATGAAAAAAAGTATTGAGACACAAGCAAATACTTAAATGCACTGTCAAGTTAGACGAGACGACGCTGCTTTTGGTGTCTACCTAGATGGAGCCCTCATGTCTTGTAAAAGGTAGGATCATATCTCACATGATATAAATTTCTATCTTCTGTTATTAGATGGATTGGTAATATTGCTTACATACTTTCTATGTGGTTCACTAAAAATTATTTGTTTGAAATATGTCACCGGTATGACAGAAATTACTTCACTATGTTGTCTATTGTGTAGCTTTTTGGAGATTAAGAGTTTCATGTATATCAAATTTTAAAACTCTCTTCTTTTTTCTTTATAGATGCATGAATCTGCATGGAAGAAGGGCTATCAAATAATCCAGGAATTTGAGAGGGTTTACATCATCTTCGCAAGAATTGCATCGCTTACTTAAATCTCAGACCTCAAATATATTCCTGGATAACAACAGGTGCCAAAAATTACCGATTTTTGTCTCTCAAGGTTCTTGGAAGAAAAGCAAAACCAAGCTATTGCTTCAAAACAGTTTGGATCTATGTGGTCTACTGAGATTTGCATGGATAGTTCATCCTTTGTGTAGGTAAGTTCACTCCTGGCACATGGCATGCTCCACTAACCTCATTATTTTGTAGCCAGCATGCATATCCATTTCCACCTTTTTGTTGCCCTGATCTGGTGAGGTCAAGTGTATGAAAGGATTGCACTATGGGACAACAAAGTTCACTAAAGGTATGTTCCTGTTGACGATTTTCCTTGCCAAGAAATGGAGTTTGCTAAAGAGATAAATGTATCAGCTATCTTACTGATGCTTTTTAACTATGATTCAGATATGTTTGGAAACCGTCTGTCCTTACATATGGTGGCTGCACCGGGGATATTCAGGCACAAGCTTGCACTGTTGTTTCCAAAAGAAGCCCTGTCCAGCTCTTAAGATTGCCATGTTTCTTCTTCCGATACAGGAACAACATCAGGATTCAGGGGAGGCAAGCCAAGAAGGAAGGATGATCAGGGCACTGAAGATCTACCCTTCGGCTCATACAGTCATACTCCATGAGAGTTACTCCAGTTACCTGATTGGCTGAGTTAGAGTTAGGGGATCGATGTCTAATGTTAATAAAGTAGCATCGGACTTTGGCCGTTTTGTTGCTACTTGTTGGGGCCTGATTTTCCCCCTGATTTTCACGGTCTTGTTCCTATATTTCATTACTGTCTTAGCCCCATTTATCTTACATAGAGCAAGTTGGAGTTGTTACATTTACCTTTGGATTGAAGGTTGTATGGTAATAATCTACAGCTTAAAATAGCTGAATACTTATGGAATCTGTTGAGTGAGAGTTTCATATCACATTTCATGTGACTGGTGTGGTGTGGTGTGGTGTGGTGTGGTTCTTTATTGTAACCGACCTTGGGATTATCAGATGTATTTTGTAGCTCCTATTCTATTATGAGATCCTAGGAGCAACGGTCAGGAACCAATGCCAGCCCATTATTTTACTAACTATATAAAACACGGCCGATTCCGCGGCCTCTCAGCCACCTGAGCACTGTTTTAATGAACAGTTCAAATCGTTCGTTCGTTAGGATGCCTCAGCTGCATATATCACTGCACTTCCACTTGACACCTATTTAAATGGCTCGTCTCGCCCAAAACAGTGTTGAATAGTGCCTGGCCGCATTTTGTAGAAAACCCCCTGCCAAATAGGGATATTAACCCGCAGTCCACAAGGCAAAGGAGCCTTCGGCGTTCCGTACGTGGAAGGGACTTATTTGCAATTTTCGAACAATCTAGGGACCTTTTCACAACGACGCGGTCAGGCCGCATTTTGCCGAAACCCCCTGACAAATAGGGATATTAACTCGCAGTCCACAGGGCAAAGGAGATTTCGTCGTTCCGTACGTCGGAGGGACTTATTTGCAATTTTCGGACAATCCAGGGACCTTTTTACAACGACACGGTCAGTGCCCGGCCGCATTTTGCCGAAAACACTCTGACAACGCCATCGTAGGCCCCAGCCGTCAGAATTTTATTCATTTTGATAAATAATTTCAGCAATTATTACAACCCTGACATGTGGGTTCCGTTGTCAGAATTTTAAACATTTCCAGAAATTTCAGAAAAATGTCCAAAATTATATAATCTGTAACTTCTGATCTGTAATTCAGAAAAATGTGTTCAATATATCAAAATGTTCAGAAAAATTAAATCTGTCTACTGGTATCAAAATTCATGCAGATTTAACAACTTTTAACCATGTTTATTTAGGAGAACAAAATAACCAACTTATGGATGGGCCGATTTATTGGTTTGAACGACGCGGATTTTTCTCCCGTTGCAAGGCAACTATATAAAAGGAGAGAGATTCCGCAGCCTCTCAGCGCTCGTGCACTGTTCATATCATGCTTTTCGTTGCAAAGTACCTTAATCTCCCTTCATGTAATATAAGTATTATATAATGCTCTCTGAGCACACCTTGCCTCTAATATTAGTCAGATTAGTCTGAACATTATGGTTCCCACTACCCTGTCTTCTTTCTATAGACGTGTTTAGCGGCCGAATAATTACTGCTTATATAAATAGTTACTGTCCAAACCGATGGAACTTTATGTAGTTCTCTATAAACCTTCCCATACAATTATTTCATATGCTATATCTCTCATCCATACACCTACTTACTTATTTACATACAATCTATATGTATACAAAAATACACGTTCATTCGCTTGATACAAGATACAATACAATACCATCAACAAAATACACTACCATCAACAAAACTTCCAAAAAAGCCGCGGCGTGACGGCGCGCGAAATTCCACTAGTCTTTGTAAACATCTCCACCCTATCACAGGCACTCGAATATGCTCGACAGAGACTGCGTGCTTTGTCCCTGTCTCCATGTCGACATTGTTCTACATAAAGTTTGAGAAGGAAAATAACATAAAACTCTGTAATTAAGAGAAACCGCTATCAAGTTACCGAATCTGTTCGATTGTTTCTTTGGGAATTCGAGTGCTCAATTTCTTTGACTGCGAAGGCTTACTGTCACTGGCGTATAGGGATGAAAACGGAGCGAATACGGACGAAACTGGGTGGTGCCACATTTGTTTTCATATTTTTTTGCGGAAGCGGAAACGAATACAGAAACCCCGGAAATAAATACAGAACCAAATATTATCGGAAACAGATACAGACCGAATACGGTGCAGACACGGAACAGAGAACAAATGTTTTCCGGAACCAAGCGACCCCTTGAATAATGCAGGAAAAGTCAAACAAACCAACAAACTTATCAAGTTTATAAGATGAAATAAATTAAAGTATAATATAGTGTTTATAAGTTATCAAATTTGATAAAAATACCTACTATTGTCCCTAACCCTAGTGCAACACTGAAATGACGAATCGGGAATGCCTCGAGAGGGAGATGATATGCAAGTACCTAGGGTCTAAACATGGTCACTTCATATACTTATCTTTTTTTGTTCAGATCTTGGTTGTGCCTCAGTTTTCCCACTAAAATTGTTAGGCCTACTGCATTCAGATAGCACCGCGTAGCAAAAAAACGGAAAGTTCCGTATTACCGGAAACGAAATTTCCGTTTCCGTGGTCGTTCCGCCGGAATACGCTGTTCCGTTTCTGTTTCCGTTTCCGCATTAAAGTTTTCGTTTCCGTTTCCATTTTGCAAAATTCCGTTTCCACTTTCGTATTTCCGTTCCGTTTCCGTTTTTTCACGGAAAAGTTGGAAAGTTTTCGCTCCGTTTTCATCCCTATTGGCGTAGATCCCACATGGCAATCCCGCCCTCAAGCTGGTTGAGCCGAACCAGGTAGTAGCAACGCACGCATCGCCCCACCCACGCAATCCAAACCCTCGCCGCCCGCCTCCACCGCAGTAGCAACCATGGCGCCGCCACCGGCGCTGATGGATGACGTCGTCAACGAGATCCTCCTCCGCCCGGAGAGGCGACCCCGCGTGCCTCGCTCGCGCGTCCCTTGTCTGCAAGCGCTGGCGCCGCCTTCTCTCCGCCGCCGCCTTCCGCCGCCGCTACCGCCTGTTCCACGGGACGCCCCCGCTGCGGGGATTCATCCACGTCTTGAAAGGAAGCCCGCCCTACGCCTCCCGCTTCGTCTCCACCTCCGATCTCCGCCCCACCACCCGCGATCTCCCCGGATGGCTTGTCCTCGACTGCCGCCACGGCCACGCCCTCTTCGCCACCGCAAGCCCAAATGTCGGGAGCCGGACAGCCGTGGACCTCGTCGTCTGGAACCCAACTACAAACGAGCAGCGCCGCCTGTCCCCGCCGCCCCACCTTGCTGTCCAGCACTTCAATGCGGCTGTGCTCTGTGCCGCCGCCGGGCAAGGTTGCGACCACACCGACTGCCACGGGGGCCCGTTCCGTGTGGTCTTGATCTTCACCTCTACCACGTACAGTATGCAGACTATCACGCCCGCGCTCGTGTACTCATCTGAGTCTGGCACATGGGGCGATCTCACCTCCATTCATCATCCTCACTGCAAAGCATATGTCGATGTGATGCCGAGCGTCCTTGTCGGAGATACACTCTACTTCAGCTGTGGGTCTGATACATCTACCAGTCAGGGGCGGCGCCAGGGGTATTCTCCGGTCTTCAGCTGAATACCCATGTTTTTGGAGCAAAAAAAATATATTTACACTGCGGCCCAGCCCACGAAGGAAGAAAAGGCCTCGCAGTCTCGCTCGCACACACGCCAGGACGCACAGCATCGCTCGTCCAGGTCCAGTCGTCCTCCCTCGCAGTCGTCTCGCACGACGCACGCACGCACACAGCAGAGAAGCGCCGCCGCCGCCGCCCGATGCAGTCAGGACTGGGGGCAGACGACGGCGCCCCGGCCCCGCCCCCTGCGCCCGCGACCGCGGCGCCCCGGCCCCGCCCCGGCGACGGCGCCCCCGCCCCCGCCCCGTCCCCCGCGTCCGCGCCGCGGCGCCCCTGCCCCGACCAGGCGACGGCGCCCCTGCCCCGTCCCCCGCGCCCGCTCCCGCGACTCCCCGGCCCCGCTCCCTGGCCGCCCGCGCCACTCCTCTTCAGCCCAAGGCAGGATTGCGCAAGGACAAGGTAGTTGATCCTGCCGACGACCCGATTCCGAATTCTGAAACATAATTCTAGTTCATTCTTTTTTTTTGCTGTCGTTGCTGCTAGGTACTAGGATCTGAATTCTGAAACATAATTCTGAATTCTTACATATGCAGTGTTTCCAAACTAGCAACTGAGAATTTAAAGTGAAAGGACAGACCCATCAGAAGCATGAGCATCATGCTCATTTGTTAAGATAGGGGCATGTTTCTTGTGTATCATGCTAATTGCTAGCAGTAGATGTCTAATTGACTAAATACAAATTTTAATTTTCTGTTTGTCTTGATTTGTTGTAATGTAGATGAAGAAGAAGGGGATTGCTAGCAGTAGCATATTTACAATGTGGGAGAAGGCTTCAAAGACAAGAAAAATAGATGAATCATCCACACCGAATCAGACAGCAGCTGCGGCAGCTAGTGCTGTTCATCTTGAGAGCAATTTGCAAATGGTGGTATGGCAAGAACCGGAGAGTAGAGGAGAAACCTCAACACCTCATGTAGAAGTAGAAGATGATGAATCTATTGATGAAGATGATGAACGGATGCAAGCAGATTTGGAGGCACTCGAACATGATCCTGGGAAGCGGATTCCCATCTCAATGTATGCCGTCAATGACCAAGATAGAGTAAGAAGGAGATATATTGAGATGGGGCCATGTCAACCAAAGAATCATAAGTTTGTGTTTACAAATAAAGGTGGAAGTGATCGTCGATTTTGTAATGCTTGGTTTAAAGAATTTTCATGGATTGAGTATAGTGTGGAAAAAGATAGAGCTTTCTGTTTCGTTTGCTATTTGTTCAAGGATAAAACAAGATGTCCTGGTGGAGATGCTTTTGTGAAGAAGGGATTTAATAATTGGAACATGAAGTTGAGGTTGACGAAGCATGAAGGTGAGGTTAGTAGTGCTCATGCTGAAGCTCAAGAGAAATATGATAGGTTCACTACACCACAAACATCAATTCGGGAGTCCATTGCTTCAAACACCACACAATACAAGGCTTTGTATAAACAGCGTTTGACATGGACACTCAAGTGTGTGAGATATCTGTTGCACCAAGGCTTGGCATTTAGAGGACATGATGAAAGTGAGGACTCACTAAATAAAGGAAATTTCCTTGAGCTTCTAAATTGGCTAGCAGGAAATTTTGAAGAGGTTAAGAAGGTTGTTCTCAAGAATGCCCCAGGGAACTGCCAAATGATTCACCATGATATACAACACGAGGTGATAAAATGTTGTGCACAAGAGACTACTAAACTAGTCATTGAAGAACTTGATGGTGGTCAATTTTCCATACTTGCAGATGAGTCTAGTGATGTGTATCAGAATGAACAGTTGGCTGTTTGCTTGCGTTACGTTGATAAGAAAGGAAGGGCGGTTGTAAGATTTCTTGGTCTTGCTCATGTTGAAGATACTACCTCTTTGACACTCAAAGCTGCAATTCAGAAAATGCTTATGGACTACAATTTGACCTTTGCAATGGTACGTGGGCAAGGGTATGATGGAGCTAGTAACATGAAAGGTAATGCTAATGGCCTGAAAAAACTGATTATGGATGAGTCCCCTTCTGCCTATTATGTTCATTGTTTTGCCCATCAACTACAGTTAACTCTTGTTGCTGTTGCAAAGGAGAGTGGTGATTGTACTTGGTTCTTTCAGCAGCTTGCACACTTGTTAAATGCTCTTGGCATGTCTTGTAAAAAGATGAGATTGCTTCGGATAGCTCAGGCTGAAGAACTCATTGCTGCATTGGAATTGGAAGAAGTAGAAACAGGGAGTGGGCTGAATCAGGAAATGGGTTTGGGAAGGCCATGTGATACACGTTGGGGCTCTCACTTCAAAACGGTGAACCATGTCATCTCTATGTATGGTGCACTACGACGAGTCTCAAAAAGATTGGAGATGACTACCATGCTGCGGAGGCACAAGCGGCTCTATCCATAGAGACAACATTTCTATCATTTGAGTTTGTTTTCATGGCACACGTGTTGCAAGAAATATTTGGATACACAGATGATTTGTCCAGACATTTGCAAAAGCAAGACGAAGATATTGTTCATGCTATTCAGCTTGTTGATGACACAAAGTTTTACTTGGAGGCTTTGCGGTCCGATGTTGGATGGGATGATTTTCTCACAAAGGTCACAGCTTTTTGTAGAAAGCATAAGGTCAAAGTTGTTGATATGGAGGGTCCTTACTCTCCCGTTGGCCGGCCTAGAAGGGGTTTATGTAATGGTGTGACCAATTACCAACGCTTCAAGGTTGATATGTTTGTGGGTGTCATTGACAGGCAAATCAGTGAGCTCAATAGCAGATTTGACGAGGTAAACACAGAGCTACTTTCTTGCATGGCAGCATTCTCTCCAGTTAATCTATTTGCTGCTTTTGATCAAGAGAAGTTGGTTAAGCTTGCTACAAAGTTTTATGTCTCTGATTTTACAAGTGAGGAACTGACAAGACTTTCATGGCAACTAAACATGTATGTTGTTAATGTGCGTAGAGATGAAAGGTTTCAAAACTTGAAAAATCTGTGTGAGCTTTCAGTTATGCTTGTCAAGACAAAGAAGAATGAGTACTATCCTATTGTTTACAAGCTTCTTAAGTTGGTACTGATTCTGCCAGTAGCCACTGCGGATGTTGAAAGGATATTCTCTTCAATGAGCTATCTGAAGAATAAGCTAAGAAACAAAATGGGTGATGACTATTTGAACAATTGTATGGTTACATTTGTTGAGAGAGATTTCTTCAGGAAAGTAAAGGATGAGGATGTCATCAATCGCTTCCAAAAAGGCAACCGCAAAGTCATAATGTAATATGGAATATCATCACTTTATCAATCAAAAGGTACCTATCACCTATGTATTCATGTTGTTATGAGCTTCTAAATTGAAATATTGCTATTGTTATTATGCTAGTGTTGTTTTTTCATATATATTGCTAGTGTTGTGCTGTTTGGGTCATATAGTACATTTAGAGCAAAAATTTTTTTTTTTGGGATGAATACCCATTGTTCATTTCCTGGAGCCGCCACTGCTACCAGTACCAACTGGGTGTGTCGCGCCTATCAGCGATCACCGCACCAGCCTATTTCCACGGGACATTGATCGTCATCATCAAGGGGGAGAAAAGTGTGCTCGAATTCACCGACATACAGTTAACCGGAGGCAGCATCCGTGTGTGGGCGAGACAAGTGAATTTCAGTGGAGCTGCAGCGTGGGTTCAATGCAGGTCCATCAAACTCAAGACGCTGCTCCCCGATGGTGCCCTCCCGACCAACGTTGAATCCCGTTTTATGGCACGTGTGAGTGGCTTCATCGAGGGTACCGACATCATCTTTGTGGGCACATCTGGTAAAACTTACATGGTCCAACTTAAGTCAAGGCGGGTCACAGAGTTGGCTCTGTCTTCGGGGAGAGTAGTTCCCTACGCAGGCTTCTACATTCCAGGTACACCGACATGCCTATGATCATTTTGTGTATGTCTAAATTGTTACTGCAAAAGTCTAGGTTGCAAGTAGTATGGTACTCGTACTTCTTAGCACTTATTACTAAGAACAACATAATAAATTATGGACAGTGATACTGAGCTCTTTCAAGTCTGTTTTGATAAAAAATTGACAGGGTCATCTGATTGTGATGACCTGTTCATCTAAAAATATTTTTTTTCTCGATACAAGGAGCCCCAGGCTCCCAATTTCATTACTGAAATTGAGTGTCATAGATCTAAAAAGATTATGGACATCAACATCTATGTGCAAGCAAAAGAGGTGTTTCTCTAGAGTACAATTATGTCTACTTTTTCATGAATTTGTGGGGGCCTGGTGTCTGTTGTGTGGGGAGCTATTGATGACGAGTTAGCGCTTGTTGGGTTAGTGGTGATTTGTTGGTCCTTGTGGTTGGTGAGAATCAAATCAGTGTAAGCCAGATATTTTTGGGGGAAAGTTTGATAATCAGTGAACTGACATATTTTCGAAATGTTGGCATTTCTGCAGCGATGCGAGCGGCTTCTACAAGTGACACACCAAGAGAAGGTGCTTCTTTTTTTCTGAACCTCAAGAGAAGGTGCTTCAAGTGCATGACAAATTCAAGCTGCTTGAGCAAGGTCTTCTGAGCCAAGGAGGAACGTGCTGTGATGTGTGTGCAGATGACGGCTTATGGGGCATTTGGCAGGACAACTCTTTGGAATAAGCAGGTTCATGTTTATCCTTCGTAAATAGTGTGAGTTAGACATGTCCAAACCCAGCTTTCCTGACCTGCATGGTTGTAAGATCTGTGTGTTTGTATCATTTTGGATGGTGCTCGCGATAGCTGCGGATTGCCATGGCTAGTGGAGGTGAGTGTTGCCAACTGACTTGTTACATCGAGAAGCTGTTTACCTTTGGGTGTTGTGTGATATCCAATCAATAGGGTAAACTAGTGTGTGTCTTCGCACTGACTTGTTTGTGAATTGTCCTGAAGATTTATGTTTCAGGTTTGCGTTCCAGTATATTGCAATTGATTTTTGTTTGTGAGTTGACTAAGCCATTGGCAACTGAAGATATATACAATGAAATGCCTTCCTTTTCTTCTCTTGAAAAACGAAGCCACGGAAGTTTTTGTTTCTTTAACAAGGATTTCCCAAATAGCCGTTTTCATTGGTATTTGCCTCATCGAACATCGCAGGAAGGCTAGGACAACCCAATATGTCGGAGTTCTTTTTGTAACCTTTCTGCTCAGAAGCGCCAGGGCAACACCGGTTTTACCAATGGCTCAAACTATAGCTAGTCCTTTTCTGCTCCCAGGATGCCAGCCTCGTGTGTAAGAAACAAGGCAAGAGAATCCAAGTTCTTACTCTACCCTTCTCCAAAACTGGATAGGAATTTCCACCGGCTTGGTGCTAATTCCGTGGAAACAATGATAGTATAGGAGAATGATAGTGATTTACAGTTGTTTCAAAATAGACGACGTTTTGGACATCAGTATTGGTCAATGTTCTTGATGCGTTTTTTTACCCCAACTTTTTTAATTATATTGAACCATTTGCTTTTGTTAATTAACGGAAATAGACATGTTATTTCAGACATCGAGCTCCTGTGTGTTACCTTTTATTTTTTATGTTTGCAGAAACATGTATTAACATATAAATGTAATTTGATGACATATCTTCTCACCCATTGTCCTCACCTCTCAGTTTGATCCAGAATTATATGAAATTTTTCAGTTGCTTCTTGATGCCTTACAAAGTTACTTCAGTGATGCTCAGAGAAAACGAACAATATACTAGAAATCCTTCGCCCTTTGGATGTTTTGTTTTTGGAACTATTATTTATTTTGGGTAACATAAGATTATAATTTTCTTCAGAAACACAGGGTACAATATAGAAGCATAGAAACGTACATACTTAGACAACTGTTATTGGAAACTAGAGTAACAAAGGAGTTTTAACCAGGAACACAAGGCGTCAAATATAGGACATTCTGTCTCCAGTAACAAATAGGATATAGCATGTTGGCGGACGTGCCGTTCCTGTTTTACCTCATCCGCTGGATCCGCGTACGTATACAGGCTGATCATCGATTAGCAAAAATTGTCTAGAGGACTGTCTGCCAATCCTGTTGGACCGTCCGCCTGCATCCCCAATAGGAAACTGTTACGGTTGATTAAATGTATAAGAAGAATCTGAAATGCGATAGCAATACCAACAGTTGATGTTAATGTACGTTTACACTATCTAGACAACGTAAGATGAATCTGAAAAGCTCATAAATTATGCATAGCAGCACATCTGGAAAACGAATATTAATATCGTCTCATCGCATGATTATCGTATCCTTTATCATCTTGTTGATATGTAAATTTTGCTTCTTCCTAACAAGACGTCGTCATACAATGCATCATTATAGACGATCACTTTCTACTAATCGCCTCGCTGATTAGGATATCTAATTCTCAATCTCCCTAATGATCTATTCATCTCGCTGCTTTCTACTGCTTCCTCGATATATACAGACGGTCTCGTGTTCTCCACACGCCTACTGCTTTTTGTGCGTGTGGCAGTCGCGTGCCTCAACTCCCTGGAAATGGCCACCAACGGTGAGACCAAGCTCGCCGTACTAGACGCGAGTCACCCGGCCACCGTACCGGTGGCCATGGAATCCGGTGGTGCGGCCAACTACGACTCTCTGTCGCCGTCGTCGAGGCAAGGCCAGTGGCTGCGCGCCGCGATCCTCGGCGCGAGCGACGGCCTCGTCTCCACATCAGCGCTCATGCTCGGCATCGGCGCGGCGCGGCCTGCCGACCCACGGGCGGCGCTCCTGTCGGGCGTGGCGGGCCTCGTCGCCGGCGCATGCAGCATGGCCATCGGCGAGTACGTGTCAGTCCACGCGCAGCTCGACGTTGAGCTGGCCGAGCTCAAGCGAGTCGAGGAGGTCCGCGGGTACCCGGCGGACCGGGCTGGGCTGCCGAACCCGAGCCATGCATCGGCAGCCTCAGCGCTGTCGTTCGCGGCTGGCGCGACCATTCCGCTGCTGGCGGCGTGGTTCGTGTCGAGCTACAGGGTGCGGGTCGCCGTGGTCGTGGCGACGGCGACCTTGGCGCTGGCGGTGTTCGGCGCCCTTGGCGCGGTGCAGGGCCGGGCTCCAGCAGGGCGGGCTGGGTTGAGGGCAGCGTTGGGAGGATTAGTGGCGATGGGGATCACCTACGGTATCATGAAGTTGTTCCGGACACATTCATTTTGATACATCCAAAATCTTTTGATGAGCGTAGTGCATGCCCCCAGTTTGTAAATAGTGTATGTTATAATTACGGAAATTTATAATCCTTTGATTTCCGTCTCCTAAATATTGACTGTGACACAATTCTCCAATGAAAAGTAAGAATAACAATGCATAACTATTTTTAGTTTTTTTTTGCCAAAGAATCAATTGCGAAGGTATAGAAGCAAAAGAAAGAAAATGCTCAACTGAATCTAGGATCATCCCATTTTCAAGCTCAGCGAAATCTATTTTCATGTTTTCAGAATCACGAATAATCGCTCTTTGTTTTTTCCAAAAAGGGGAATTACACTGTCAGTGTAACGAAAAGAGGCATATGGCTTTGATTCGACAAAGACTTACAAAAAAGGTTACACCAATTATGCGTACTGAATTCGCCAAACAAGGTGACATTGCACCACCCGTTAGTACAACGTAGTGACAGAGGATTCAAACAGTGTCTTATGCTTCGGACGCTGCCATCGCCGGTTCACCGGCTGAATTCAGAGATAGTGTCTCATGTGCACGCTCTGGAAATCACCTCACCCATCGTCCGCCAACCCAATTTTAGGGTGTAAATCGAAGCGAAAACCCTCGCTATATCTGCCATCGACACCGGCATGGCTCCAAATAGCGCTTTCACCCTGTGCGTGTCCATTACCACGAATTTGTTACCGATACCGGCTACACCACACCACTTAGACTCGTCGTCCTCAATAAGGTAGATGCAACACCGCTCCACCAGTGAAACCATCCATTGATCCCTCGAGCCAATGCACACCTCTAAGAATGATGCCCTCAAGGGGTACGACACAAGAGCACCGCCATCCGACGATTGATAGATCGACGGTTTCAACATGAGGTAACAGATGGAGGTGAAGTTTCACCTCGGCGATGCCTTCAGGAAGGAGAAGGCACACCATGTGTTGCCATCACCATCTCCGGCCACCGATCAAAATCACCGTTTACACATGGATCTGCTCCCATAAAAATCCATCCAGCGCGTACATTGGGCCGACCACCTTCACATACCTTGTTGTCGGTCAAGCCAGACTATACACATCTAACTATAAGGGTCCTCAAGAACCCGATATGGAGGCAATCTCCACGATCTGACTCACCAGATCCGCGGTGGCCGGAACTAGACGAGCACGAACCACGAGGGTCGCACCGCCACCAGGCACTGCCGCAATTCGGGATACCGAGAGCCTTCACCATGCTGCAATGGGATTCATCTTGGAACTGAAAGCCCGCCACGCTGCCCTTGGGGCTGGCCCGAGCTTTGACGGAGTGCGCCCTCCAGAGTCGGCTAGACTAGGGAGAGGAGGCAGGAGATGGTGGGGGCAATCCAGGTTTTCCTCTTCGCTGTCAGGGGAGATGACGTGGGGTCGCATGTGGTTAGAGCAATTGTATCACACATGTAGTATATAAAAGAAATTTTGTGTGTATTTTGTTTATAAAGAGTTATGAGAAATTCACTACCTCTGAAAATGAGAATCATCTGTTGATTTTCACACATGTCGTAAATGGACATAGATTTTATGAAAATTTACCCGTTCCTATTCCACACCTTGTGATTTTTATAATTACTTTAGTATTTAGTAAATATATTTCTAGGGCGAGGGAATCAATCAGGGACGGAGCATGGTTAATTTACAAACTTAAGGGGCGAAAATGTAAAATATAATGGACCTACCAACCCTCATGACCTATTTCTAAATTAATACTCCTTTATTACAAAATAACTGAAAGCTCTAAGTTTATCCTAAGTCAAACATATTTACATTTGACCAAAATGATAAAAAAAATGTGTCAATATGTATAACGTCAAATCTATATAATATGAAAGTGTATTGTATGAGGAAAAACATAGAAAAATGAGGCTGCTAGAATTTTGTCGATAGATCAGTAGATATGGATTCCACCCGGGTTTCTCACGTGGTTTAAAACTGGTTTTCCATCAAAGAAGAATCTCGCAAAAACAATATGTAAACAAAATCATGAAGAAAATTCCAGTTCCTTTTTCTCCTAATTCTAGTCCCTTGAACTGGACAAACAATAAACGATGAGGAACCTGTATGAGTAAAACTCGTTGCTCTTTGCAGGCGAACTGCATCTGCATCAGCAGATCGCCTAGGTCGTCACTTCCAGTATCAATAGAAGGCAAAATGAACATGACTGAAACCATTTGATCGTAACTCGCCGCAGCTAAACGCATCAGTTTTCAACTTCACACAAACCACACAACTGGGTCCTCATCCCAGGCAGATCAGCTGTATGGGAAGGGATATAATTACAAATGGCACAGTTTACACAAAGTGCACAATTTGATGACGTGGCATCACCATGTTCCTCTGACTGTCCGTTTGGGATGAACAGAATTCTTGATAAACCTAGTTAGGCCAATTCACTGATACGGTATCACCATGTTCCTCCGTTCTGTTTCTTCGTAGCTGGAGTACTTTCGATCTGCAGTTTTTTTGGGAAATTTTAGTTAGCTTGTATGAATTCAAGATAGGCGAATATGTTGGGAATGAAAAGACAAGTCTCAAAATTATCAAATTGTTTTGACCTGCTCCAACTTTGTTACCGTCCATCAACATCAACATCATAGTACAAATGAACTTACGCCTGATGTTTATTAGGTTAAATGGGAAAATTTAACTATGTTAACTACCTCAGTTGACAAACTATTACTCACTCCGTTCACAAAATGATGTCTCAACTAACTCTAAATTTGGATGTATCTACACACTTATAAATTTGGATGTATCTACACACTTAATTGTGTCTAGATACATCCAAATTTGGAGTTGGTTGAGACATCGTTTTGTGAACGGAGGGAGTACTTGTTCAAATAACATAGAAAAAGTTTTACGTTCTAGATCATTTTTGTAAACTAAATAGCTGATTCTACAAAGATTAGCTAATACAGTAACACACAGAAGTAGTGAGTAATTATATCCCTCCATAGACCTACAGTTTGGTCGACACTGATCCACTTACATTCACAATCACACTTCACACCACAAGAATCATAAGGGGATAAGAAAATTATTACATGAAAAAAGGACAAGCTACATAGTAACAACGACGAGTGACAGGCACCCTCATGAATCAAATAATAGATCGCTCCCATGAGCCATAGAAGCTATTGAGCAAGTATAGCAATATACAGTACTAGAATTCGACTCTGGTCTGCAAGTAAAAGAATGGTAGTTTTAGCAAACCGACACTCACTAGTCAATTGTATCTATGAAAATTATCTGATGTTCCTATAGATAATGCTGTAATCTTCCATCATCACTCAGCGTATATAGGATTTTATACTTTGCATGTCTATATGTTAATAGGTAAACCTAAGAGCAGCAACTTAAAATGTTATAAGTAAAAAAAGTGAACTATGCCTGGCTCAAAATGAAGATCGCGCCATGTTGGACCCAGGGCCGGCCCATAGGTTGGGCAAGAAGGGCGATCGCTATTAAAATAGTGTTAGATTAATACAGTGAACATAGTAAGATTAATACAATTTCTATAAATATGCATACTTAATCATACACTAGAAACCACTATTGAAATATTTGTTAGATTGTATTTTTACAGATCTTTAAATAACTATAAATCATATATATTATGGATTGTAGGAAAAAATTCAACAACGGACTTTTGTTACACAATATTTATTTAAAAACACCACCTAATATTTAGAAATATTTCTAATTATGTGGTTAAACTATGCGAACATACATAAATTATACTTGTAATATTGTACATACCAAAAGTAATTAGGAAGTATAAAAGTTTAGTACAAATTATAATATGGCTGCATTTTACAATGAAAAGGTGAATGAGTTCCGACAGAAATTATAGTCCCAGGGCCAGATTTTCAAGTAGGGATGTCCTCAAATTAGTCTACGACGGAAGTGTTTCAAAGATGAGGGCAGCTTGGCATCGTTTGACTGCATTTTACAATGAAAAGGTGAATGAGTTCCGACAATGCATAACTCGCACTTCTGCAACCATGAGACGATTCTGGGCTGAGCAGCGTGAGTTCCGGCCTACGGAATATGCAAGAAGGTGTAATATGGTCAAGTCGAGCTTTAACTAGCTGATGGGTAGACAGGTGCCTCTCTACCGGCAACTGCACAAGTCAGGGGCGAGCAGCCGACGATGCAATTGTGACAAGTTGAGATTCTTGACCAATCGATGCTTACACTTTATCATGTGATACAAATTGTGTGATCGCTACTTCGCTAGGTCTGATTAAGAGTACGATGCCTTTCTTGATACTGATCATGATGTATGTTTTGTTCGCTTCTTGTTTATATGCTTAAATGTTGCCTCCTTTTTGGATTAGAGAACCTCAATTTCATATTGTTGACGAGATCTGTCAAGTTGCCTAGACGTGTAGTTTTTTTAAGTAAGAAGGGTCCCTGAAGGACCCAGAGTCACTGCTCATGTATAGATAAGGTCAAACTTATAGGAAGCATAACCGGAAACACTATATTTATCGGTCTTTGCGAGTTGTGTATTCGCCTTGCCCGCTATCGGTTCCTTACTGGGCTGGCCCATCTCATGCATCCTTGTTACGAGTCATTCCGCTTCTTCTACATTCTTCCGGAGAGAGAGAGTGAGCCCTCCTCACTCCTCAGGTTCCTACATGGGTTTCCATCCTCTCGGCTGATTCGGGATACTTTCCCCTTGGTTTTCTTAAATTGCGTCCTTGATTTCTAGTGTTCTTACTATCCTTCGCCGTTCCTTCCTTTCGGCTAATTCAGGATGCTTTCCCCTGGGTTTTTTCAAATCGTGTCCTTGACTTGTAGGGTTCTTAATGTCCATCGCTGTTCATGGCGGCTGCAGGTACGTGAATTTTTGTCCCCCATTGTGATGTAGGGTAGGTCCCGATCTTCACGGATTTGGTCGGATTCGGCGATGAACACGAAGAACGAGCGATGAACACGAAGAACACAAAGAGGGGAAAAGGTTCAAATCAAGATAACTAGCAAAGCATAACCTAGCAAAAGTCAATTGGTAACAAATCCCCAAGGGTAGCCCCCAATTCTTCTTCTCCAAGCACACCTTACTCTAAAGATTGTTTCTCTTATTGGTCAATCCAACCAATCCATTCAAGTCACTTCAAGAGGAAAGATTGGCAAGTAGCCTCAACTACAAGAAGGGGTCTTGGAATCCACTAGAGAGATCATCTCCACAAGGGGAGGCCTTGATTCATATCCACAAGGGGAGGCCTTGATTCATCTCACTAGGAGGCAACACCAACATGGGTGGAAAAGGAGCATATCTCAACTCAAGTATAATCTCAGTCTAACCCTAACCCTAGGCTGAGAAGGGGTATTTATAGTCTATGGGGCGAATGGGTAAGTTGTGTGCCATTACATGGGCTTCAGCCCGAATCTTCACAGTTCTAGCGGTAGTACCGCTGTGCTGGCGGTAGTACCGCTGGCTTCTCGAATTGCAGGCTGGCGGTAGAACGAAGCGGCTACTGGCGGGTACCGTAGCGGTGTCCAGAGAGCATTTCGGGCGCGACAGTAGCTCCAGCGGTATCTCTGGCGGTAGTACTGGCTCCTGGGCGGGGCGGTAGTACCGCTGGCACGGCGGTAGTACCGTCGCCTGAAGCTTCAGCTTCTTCAGGTTGATCATCTGGATGCTGGCGGTAGTACCGGCGTCGCTGGCGGTAGTACCGCTGTTCTTCTTCATCTTCCTCTTGGCTCGTCTCTTGGCCATCTTCAGCACTTGCTTGATGATCTTCATGATGGTTGTTCCTGAGTATGCACAAGGTATCCGAATTAAGTAGCAAACCATTCAAGGACGTGTCGAGATCACACATAGATAGGAGTGAATTCATCTTATCATGAAGAGTTTTGACTCTAGTTCTAGTCATTGGGCCACTTGGCGTGTCATGTGTAGGACACACTACATCACATTGTTACAATTTGGAACTTTATTTCCCTAGCTGCAAACCCCAGTTTTGTTCTTGGTTTAGTTCGGTACTTGTCCTCACCAAATCCCGATCTTGCATTAGTCGTCCATGACGGGGCGCAAGGATGTGCATTTTCGTCCCCCATCATTACGATTTGGTACTTTATTCTTCTTGCTGCAAGGATGTTAATATCTTCTCTAGGTAAATTTTGTTTTTTCCTAACAAGACGTCGTTATACAATGCATCATTGCAGACGTTTACTTTCTATACTAAACGAGTAAATGTCTTGCAGGTCAATATCTCCCTAATCTTCTATGTCAATTTTGGTTATTCCTTTTTGTGCTGTTTTTTTTTTTGTTCTTCCTAACAAGACTTCGTCATGCAATGCATCATTATAGATGATCACTTTCTACTACTCCCTCCATTCCAAATTAGTTACAAGTATAGATACATCCACTTTTATACAAATGAAAGACAACTAATTTAGAACGGAGGGAGTACTTGTCTAGCTGATTAGTACTACTAGTCGTCAACCCGTGCATCTGCACGGGCAGTTTTCCTAATATATTTTTTAAGAAATTATGCAACGGAACTTCTAATTTGAATTCCAATTCAAAGTTTTGTACTCCCTCCGTTCATAAAAGGATGTCTCAACTTTGTCCAAGCATGCATGTATCTACACAATAAAGTATGTTTAGATACATGCATGTTTCAACAAAGTTGTGACATCTTTTTATGGACGGAGGGATTATTTGAATTTTCCTTATCCTTGCAAGTGCCAAACTTTAAGAAAACTCATGTATGTCTCAGCTATACTAAATCTTAAATACTAAATGCTTGTGTATACGCTCTAATTTTTATAAACATTAAATCAGATCACCAAGATTGTTTCATAAATGTTAGATTCCTACTACACTAATCTAGTGATTGAAGGAAAACACTTACAGGGCTGTCTACGTTAGATCTTCTAGATTATTGATTAGTTATAGTTACAAATTTACAACCAGTGTCACAACCTAGCAAGGTAAAGAGAAGAGAAAAATAGACAAAAAGAAAAGAAAGCCATATACATATACATGAGACTAACCCCGAAACTTTTCAGCCTATTTCCGGAGCCGTTCCTGTTGGTAGTGTGACCTTAGCTGTAGCCGAGAGCTTAAGTTCGTCGTTGCACCACCTGCACGTGGCAAAACAATATGAGAATTTTTAACTGTGCCCGATGTTTACAGCAAGCATGCATGCGGAAGTTCTAGTTTGTCAGAGCTAATTGTTTTGTCAAGCACAACAATCAGTGGCCAAATTAGCCAATGCAATGGACAGATATGACATAGGTTTATTGGAATGGAAGGAGTGGCAACTTTCAGGATGTCGGTTGAGCCTCTAGATCCAGAAGAAAAGAAATACAGTCCAGAAAGTCCAATGAACCTCTTTGACATAAGGATTAAAATCATTTGAACATGTCAATTACATTAAATATAATACAGTTCTAATTTATTTAAATTAGTAACTCGCAAAAATTTACTCATGCTGCAAGGCAGAGATCATTGCACACTTATCATTTTCTATGTGTTATAGTTTTTCACCAATGTAGGTGCTGGACTAAGTATGACACGAAAGTGAACTACATACAAAAGTGTGGATAATTTGAAATTAGAATACTTGGTTATCCAAGCATAGCAAGAGAACAATGGGACAATCAGCACAAAAGCCTACATAAGAGCATGTGCACTGTTCAGAGAACAAATGGATCTGTACATTTATATTCACAATAAAAATGATCTAATTATGTGTCAGCAGAAACAGAATTCGAAGAGCAAGAAACCTAAGAAGAGGCATCAATTCCTTAAAAACAAAAGTGAAAGATTAAATTTTAACCTGAATTAGCAGAAGCATTCCAGTGTGTACGTGATGAATAATATGACCATACTAAGCCTTTTTTCTTCATGCATGAGACGTCATGAGCTAATCAATATAAAACACATATATAGAAGAAGTGAGGAACTGCAACATAGCAAATTAGATAAATCCTATTCGATAAACTGTACTGATTTACTCTGTAGCATGTCAGTTGCTGCTGCCATGCACAACCGAACGCGATCATAGCTGCTGATCCGCTTGAGTGGTTAGAAAAGAGACGAAAAGCTGGTAAAACGAATTCATATATCTAAATACACACTACATTGAAGTAACTTTGAGATAACCTAATATCATCTTCCTACTAAGAAATGGAAAGTTGTTCGAATAGATACATACCTAGGCCCTCCTTTGGTGCTTTATTTTTGGTTTGATACATATCTGAGTCAAGATATTGTGGCTCTCACCAATGTGGTGCTATGTATTTGAACATAAATTAGTTAAATATTAGTAGGTCATAGAGTAAACGCTTTCATCCTACTGCTGTGCACAAATTAGTTAATTATCTGATACATATCTTAGCATGCTAGCTCTATTTGTGTGAGGCAGTGAAAGGTTTGATGAAGCAACGCATATAGGGACCGGGTCACCTTAAAGCTGAGAAGAAAATTAAAATCTGACACAGAGCACCTACCTTAAACGTAGTTACCGAACTTGCAGACAGTGGCCGGCGGCCGGCTGTTTTTTCAGTGGCCGGCGGCCGGCTGCGGCGCAAATAAGACAGTGCAGCATGGGAGATTAATCTTTAGGCCTGTGAGATTGCTGTTTTTGGGTGGCCAGACGGCGTGAGGAATAAGGTGGGGCAGGCGAGATCGCCGGCGAGATAATCTGATGGCTAATAATGCATTAGAGGAAATTTCAGCTCACAAATCTGATTGGAAAGACAAAAGTAGATTTTTTATCTTGACGTCGGCTTCTCTTCTCGAGACTGCCATTAGCGACATGCGCATGACCTGCATGACAGCGAGAGATGATTTCAGAGATCATGTGTAGGCTGGTGTATTCTCCACGCTCCGTAGAAATCAAAATTGGAAGCATATCCGGAGTGGGCGTAGTTACTGGGGATCGAACTCGCGACCTGTTGTTAGCGATAGATTTTTTTTCTATTTCTTTTGTACACGGAGGCGAAGGAGTCCGCGCTCGTTAGAAACTGCCGCAGCTTGTTATCCAACGGCTGCAGGTACGCGCTCGGCTAATCGGATGGATAATTTTTACCTAATCTCTAGGATTAACGTGGAGGCTTCTACGGTGCCTCCAATTAGTAAATATAAGATATCTAATTCTCAATCTCCCTAATCTTCTCGCTCCTCTGCTGCCTCCTCCTTATATATACGGCCTTGTGTCCCCCAACACGCCTATGCATTTTGTGCGTGTGGAAGTGGCACGCCTCTGCTCCCTGGAAATGGCTACCAACGGTGAGACCAACCTCGCCGTACTAGACGGGAGTCACCTGGCCACCGTGCCAGTGTCCATGGAATCCGGTGGTGCGGCCATCCATGACGCTCTGTCGCGTCGTGGCAAGGCCGGTGGCTGCGCGCCGCGCGAGCTGACGGCCTCGTCTATACGTCCGCGCTCATGCTCGGCATCGGCGCTGCTTTCTACTGATGATCTATTCATCTCGCTGCTTTCTACTGCTTCCTCGATATATATACATACGGTCTCGTGTTCTCCACACGCCTACTGCTTTTTGTGCGTGTGGGTGTGGCAATCGCGCGCCTCAACTCCCTGGAAATGGCCACCAACGGTGAGACCAAGCTCGCCGTACTAGACGCGAGTCACCCGGCCACCGGTACGGTGGCCATGGAATCCGGTGGTGCGGCCAACTACGACTCTCTGTCGCCGTCGTCGAGGCAAGGCCAGTGGCTGCGCGCCGTGATCCTCGGCGCGAGCGACGGCCTCGTCTCTACATCAGCGCTCATGCTCGGCATCGGCGCGGCGCGGCCTGCCGACCCACGGGCGGCGCTCCTGTCGGGCGTGGCGGGCCTCGTCGCCGGCGCGTGCAGCATGGCCATCGGCGAGTACGTGTCAGTCCACGCGCAGCTCGACGTTGAGCTGGCCGGGCTCAAGCGAGTCGAGGAGGCTCGCGGGTACCCGGTGGACCGGGCTGGGCAGCCGAACCCGAGCCATGCATCGGCAGCCTCGGCGCTGTCGTTAGCTACTGGCGCGGCCATTCCGCTGCTGGCGGAGTGGTTCGTGTCGAGCTACAGGGTGCGGGTCGCGGTGGTCGTGGCGACGGCGACCCTGGCGCTGGCGGTGTTTGGCGCCCTTGGCGCGGTGCAGGGCTGGGCTCCAACAGGGAACCTTCAATAGAACAAATTGGAAGCAAATATAAATTACCCCGAGCATCAAGCAAATAGCAGGCTAGAAGTTACGACCAAATGTACTTCGTCCGAGTCCATGTCGCTGGTAATCTCCTCGATCCTGTAGACCATGGCGACGGCAGTTTCTATGGCGCTGCGAGAGGGGTGGGACGGACGACGGAGGGATGGAGGAGGGCTGCAATTGCTAGAACTGGGGTAGCTGGCTAGCAACGGCTAGAAATATGTATTTAAATGTAACTGACACATATCGCACATAGTTCACCATAACTAACCGTATGCGAAGATGGCCACATATCGCACACGATTTTGAAAGAGCAAATCGGGTGTGATATGTCCCAATTGCGCACGATTGTTGCAACTGCACCCGTGGGCGAGACTACCAACACAATTCATTCATTTTTCGGTTGATAATATTAGAGATTCCATTAATATTTCAAGGGCTCCATTAAATATTATAGCCCTTACGTACATACACAAATCTAATACTCCAATTAAATACACTAGAGGTTCTCCTCGTCGGTGTCTTCGTCGTCGGCGAAAGAATCCATTTCGTCGTCGTCAGCATCGTTGAAAGGTGGCTTGCAAGACCCAGAGGCCTCGGCAGCGTCGGCCTTCTACCGCTTCGGTGGTGGAGCACCAGAAATATTGAGCTTCACCTTGAGGCGCCGCCACCTGCGCAGACGGTCTTGGCGCAGAGTCTCGAACGAGGCCTCCACCACGCGATGCGTCCTGTGTTCTTCTGCGCGCCATGACGCGATGGACTCCTGCACCAAAATGTGCTCCTGCATCCGATCCGGCTCAACCGACGACGACGACCCCGAACTAGTGTCGTCGTCGACCGGCGTCTCCGCGTGAGGGATGGACGATGACGAGCCGAGGGAGGAGGGAACACCGAATGAGGAGGAAGAGGAGGAGGGAAGGGCGGCAGAGGTGGAGGCACGACGCGCGCGAAAGCGCTGCTTCCTTGCTCTAATGGAGTATCGCATCTCGTCGGGGACTTTGGAGTTATAGCGAGCCATTGCCACTGCCGGTGGCACTTCTATTAGCTAGCAAGATTTATAAACGAGCGCAGGGGCGGCGAGGAGGCTGGAATGCGGCGAAACGGCGGGAAAAGGAAGCGAGAAACAAAGAAACGCCAATATTAACTGAACCGTAATTGCATTCTACGAACGAATTGAAACAATTGTCGGTTGAAATTACACGAAATTACACTTCACGTAATATATAGAGATAACTTTGTATAGACATATGGTTCGATTTCACACGACTGTTGCAAACAAATGGTGTGCGATGGTGAGCACTATGCACACACTTATAATATCGCGACCGTAAGCGATATGTAGCACACGGTTGAGAACATAAAAGCGTATGCGAATATATGAATATCGAAATCTGTGCGGGCCTTTTTATTCTCCAAGGGTAAGCGATCGGGATATCGCACACGGAAGCATACTCCCTGTGCGATGTCGGATCCTTAAATTGCCCGATCTGTACTAGTGATCGTGAATGAAAAGAGAAGTAACGAAACTATCAAATTGTTTGGACCTGCTCCGTGTTTGTTACTGTTCATCAACATCAGCAACATAGTACAAATGAACTTACACCCAATGTTTATTATGTTAAAATGAGAACATTCAACTACATTAACTACCTCAGTTGAGAAATTATTACTTGTTCAAATCAGATAATGTATAAAAAGGAGAACCAAACTGTGGTTGGATGGTTAGGAGGGTTGTTGTACCCCCAGCCAGCAGAGTTCAAACCACAGGTTTGACGTTGATATTTCTCATTTAAACGGAATATTCTTTAGTGGGAGACGATGTTCCCGTCGACAGCGAGGCGGTTGTGGTGACTTCGTCAATCTCAAAATCTGATTTCGCCAGCTCAGTCTCTCAGAGGTGCTCATAGGGGTAGAGTGTGCGTACGTGTGTCATATGAATGAGTGTATGCACGTGTATGTGAACATCTGTGTATGTACTGTGTTTCACAAAAAAGGGAAAAAGTTTTACGTTCTAGATCATTCTTGCAAACTACATAGCTGATACTATAAAAATTAGCTAATATAGTAACAAACAAAATGTATGTAGGGAGTAGTTTAATCCATCCATGAACCTACAGTAGTGTAAAAATCAGTGCTAACTATCATTCATCTGCCACAAAAGATGTACACTATTCATCTTCGAAGCGCCCTCTTCAGTTTCACTAGGGAAATGAGCGTGGCAATGCCGCGCGTGTGGAGTGAATGTAATGTAATTTAAATTTGGTAACGTGTGTATTTAAAAAGTGTGTAGGTTTTAATATTTGTGGAATTTGAAGAAATTTGCGTTTAAATTGTTTTTTAGATGTAGGAATTTGTTGAAGTTGGGCTGTTAAGAAAAAAGAAAAGTATGTTGTGCCTGCAAGTTTGTCAGGAATTTTAAGGTTTTAAATTTTAAATCTGGTCTTATGACATAAGTAGGCGGTGTTTATTTTTGTGGTCTAAATAACGCGGTGCGACGAATTTAAATTTTGAAATATTTGTGTTCGAAAGCTTTTAGAATTTGAGTGCTTTGGAATTCTAAAATATTTTGTGTTTGAAGGTTTGCAGGAAATTGAAGATTGAAATGTATTTAAGTTATATTGGGATTTGTTTATATGGCATAAGCACTAACGTTTATTTTATTTTTGTTTATGTTGCTATGTTGAATGTTTTTAACGTTAACAGATATGATTTGAGGGGGATCTAAATACTTAAAATATACATGTTTGAATTTCGGCCATATGGCATAAAAATTCAGCATTTATTTGTGTGAGTTTTTTTGTTAATTTATATTTTTTGTTTGTTGAATATTTTAGAAGTCATTCGTTTTTGTAGAATTCATATGGAATCAACAGCCGCTGTTTATTCTTGTAGTTTTTTTTTTGTATTTGTAAATAACGCGGTGTGAAGGAATTTAATTTTGAAATTGTCACATTGGAATTTTTTTGGGATTTGGATCTATTGGAATATAAAAATGTTGTGTGTTGGCAAGTTTGTGAGGAATTTAAAGATTTGGAACTTTAATTGTGGTCATATGACATAATTAGGCATTGTTTTTTTTTCTGTGTGATCATTCTGATATATTTTTCATGTTATCACTGATATTGTTTATTGTGGTTTTTATTTCAGCTAAAAAGAAAGTTGTGGATTTCAAATTTAAGATTTGGAATAAATTTGGAAAGGTCACAATGTATTTTAAATGGCTATTTTGTTTTTCTTACATTTTTTGTGTGGAATTTGAAATAATTTGGAAAAGGTGTGTAAGTATTTGAAGTGGCTGTTTTGGTTTTTTCATCTTTTTTTGAGTTTGTGTTGAGTTGATTTGGATGTCTATTTCAAAAGGTAGGAAAATTTTGGGAAATAGAAAATGGAAACAGGAAGAGGAAAAATAAAAAGGCCAAAACAGAAGCACAGGAGTTGGGCCGGCCCAGCAGCGAGTCCGTTTGGACGGCCCAGGCCCACTGTGACGTCGAGATGACATCACAGTGGCCGGAGCTGCCGCTGCGGCGCCGAGCTCGCCGCCGGCGCGCCAGCGCGAGCCGGGACGCGCTGGTGGGCGCGTCGGACGCGCGCGAGTGCGCGCAGCACGGGAGGGGCGGCGCCGCCGCCTCTGGGTCGCCGTAGCGGCGCCGGCGGCCCGCCGACGCGGCGGCGGCGATTCCCGCGCGGCCGCGACGTCCCGGCACGCGATTTTCGCGGAGGAGGGAGAGGGCGAGGCGGCGGAGGCCGGCGTGTGACCGGATCTGAAGAGGGAGGCGTCGAGCGGCGTGGCGGCGCGGCGGCGCCGCCGACGACTGCGTCGTCGCGGGAGGAGAGAGAGGGGAGAGGGGATTCTGCGGGCGATTTTGCAGGAAAATCCGTCTGTTTTCCTAGAATCTCAAGCAGGTCCCTCGCTGTTGCAAAATGTGGACTGCAGGTTGATTTCTTGGGTTTGTGAGGTTGTTTTTGTAAAGTTGGCTGCGCCAAAAAGCGTGTGCGCGCTCTGATTGGTAGAAAGTCCGCTGCTACAGTGCAGCTACAGTACGCACGATTTTTAGCGCCATCTAGAACGTCCGTTGTGTAGATCGAACGGCTGGAAAAATTAAGGTGACGTGGCCGTGTGTGGGGGCGAGAATCCGACGTACTTTCATATATAGTACTATGTGAATGAAACACACGGCTACCAATTATCCTGCTGCGCCCGGTCACAATTATTTATCTTAAGCAGCATCGAACAGCCACAAGTCAGTTTCCTCCTATCCGTTTCTTTTCTCTTTACTACTCACTCCGTTCCAAATTAATTGACTTATATTTCTCCAAATGTGGATGTATCTAGACATGTTACAAGCATAGATACATCCACATTTGAATAAATAAAAGTCAATTAATTTGGAACGGAGGGAGTACTAGCTAAGCGCATGCTCCCTTCAGTTGCTAATCAATTTGTCATACCACGACATCACAGGTCATCTCTTCCTCTTCAGCTTCCATTCCTTGTTCATCCTCCGAGCATTCAATATTCTTCATGACCCCTCACCTAGCGTATGCATGTGTTCCTCACCCCGCTCCTCAGCCAAGGACGTAAGCGACCGGCCGGGCATGAACCGAACAGGAGCACGATTAGCTGCGCCTGCGCGTACCTCTTTCCCCGTCAGCTTCGGTAGAAGCAGCTGAAGCAATTCTACTCCATCGCCTCCACCGCCGTAGGCTTGCCGTGGAGTAATATTTCTGAAATCAAGCGTGTCTATGTATGCACGCCACATGTTCGAGGAAATATCCAAGTCGACAGCATCGTTTCAGGTTAGTTCTTTCCTCCGCCACTCGTGACGTAAGGATGAACAATTTTGTTTCTGCCATGTCATGCTTGATCCAAGTTGAAATGTAATTTTTCAGGTGTTTCAATCGGGATGATTGGTTCCAACACTTTATGAATATAACTGGTGGTTGTATTATGACTGAATTGATGGGTTTCTTAGGTTCACACTTGATGATATGCAGTAAGGACTATGAAGACAATTTAAGCAATGCAAAACATGCAGCTATGAAATGATTTATTGCATTAATCCAATGGAACGTTGTTGTTCTTGGCTACCAACCATTCATGTGGTCACTTCCAGTGATTCTGAAGATGTACTTCAAGAAATTGTAACGATCACCGAGGAATTTTGACAATTCTATTTTTCTGGATAATACTTTCGCAAATAATATTTTCCATTTTATGTACCAATGGTCTACAAAAGTGATAACTTTTTTTTTACAAAAGTGATAACTGATTTTCCGATGTTCCATAGCTCGATTCTGATTCCTAGCTCCAGATCTGTGCTCCCAGTACATTTTGTATCTCCGATCGTTGCAGAGGTATATATCTACCCAGTATATTTGTTTGTTATTTTATTTTGTTATATATATTGTGATAATATCAACTTTTTTCCTGAATTTTTGAGAAGGGTTAACATGGATATTCTGTGTTGTATTGGAAACATATATACATTCAACAATTTGTAGTTCAGAGTACAAATGTTAGTTGCATCCAAATACATGTATCCGCAATTCTGTATGCAAGGGCATGCTATGTTACACTTCGTGATTCAAATAATAGCGTGTAAGTTGCAACCGAGGAAAACATATAAATCATCTTTTTTTTACTTCTTAATTTTCGCTCATGTATATCCATAAGAATTCCTTGCGGGGAATTATCTAGTTCAATAATAGATTGATCCCATGAGCCATACAAACTATTAAAAGGGCGATATCAATGTACTAGAATTACGCCTCTGGTCTACAAGTAAGATAATGGTAGTTTAAGGAAACCGACACTCACTAGTCACTTGTATCTATAAAAATTATCTGATGTTCCTAAATATAATTTTTTAATCTTCCATCATCACTCAGCATATATAAGATTTTATACTTTACATGTCAACCTAAGAGCAGCAGCTTAAAAAGTAATAAATAAATAAAAATGAACATATGCCTTGCTCAAAATGGAGATTGCGCCATCTTGGACCCAGTACTAGCCCATAGGCCAGGCAAGAAGGGCGGTCCCTATTGAAATATTTGTTAGATTAATACAGTGAACATAGTAAAACTAATACAGTTTCTATAAATATGCATACTTAATCATACACTAGAAACCGCTATTAAAATATTTGTTAGATTGTATTTCTTATAGATCTTTACTATACATCATATAGATTATGGATTGTAAGAAGAAATTCAATAACGGACTTTTATTACACAATATTCGTTACAAAAAACACCACCTAATATTTAGAAATATTTCTTATTATGTGGTTAAACTATGCCAACAAACAGAAAATTATACTTTTAATACTGTACATGCTAAAAGTAAAATCTAGAGAAGTATAAAAGTTTAGTTCACAAATTATATTGTACATGTCATGAGTAATGTTTTACTTTGTTAATATGCTTCTAATCCTCTATACGAAGAAGAAAACTTCAATGACGATTCTTCAGATATTGTGATGGTAAAATTGACAGTTCAAGTCGTGAAAGTCTTGACCCAGTGCTATTACTGTTGGCTCTACACTACAAAGGGTATTGAGATTCAAATGAGAAAAAGGCTTTGGCTATGAGTTCTCTAACATTACAGTATGTAGTTGGTCTAGTACGTCGTAGTTCTGCATTCCCCTCAAATTCTTGAAACTGATCATCCTGTATGTTGTGTTCGCCGATCTTTTCTTGTTTCATATGCTTAAATGTTGCCTCCTTTTTGATTGGAGAAATTCATTTTCCTATTGTTGACGAGATCTGTCAAGTTTCCTAGATGTGTAAGATGTTTGTTTCAACGGATAAAAGATAATTTTTTTTCCGTTGTGCTATGTTTTGGACCCCAAAAAATTAGACTCTATTATTCTTTGCATTTCGTACTGTCGCTATTTTAACCCCATACAGGATCTGTTGAGGCAACGTGAGCAAGTGAGATCTATCCTGTTCAACTGGCCAAAGTTCAGAACTATGGAACCCGAGCTACACATAGCTCGTTATTTCGAAAAAAAATTAAAATCATATTTTATAGTTTCAAAAAATCTGAAAAACAATCCTAAATGTACAAAAAGTTGTCTTCTACCAACGTGTAAGATCTCAAATAGAAATATGTTATATTTTGGTATGTGTAAAAATGACAAAAAACTGAATTTGAAAGGAGTCTCTCCAAAATATGTCAGATTTTGTTATTTTTGTGTAGACGGAATATGAATTGTTTTAAGTTGCGATTTTGCAAGTTGGTAGAATGCACTATTTTCTATGTCCGTGATTTTTTCATAATTTTTTGAAACATTGAAATATTATTTTTGAATTTTGCAAAATAAAGTGCTATTCGAAGCTCTGGCTCTAAATGCACTTTCCGGTTTGAAACCCTAAATCCGTACTCGCACTATGCTCAAAACACACTACATCCTAGTCTCAGTGGAACAATAGATTCGGATATTTTTATGGATCATGCTTAGGCGAGGGGGCGGCGGGGAGAGGGGTGTCACCCTTCTTTAGTCTGCCACTAAGGCGGGAGGACAAATCCAACCTCACTTGGCAACTTAGATATGCGGCAACAACACCTGCGATGCGACGACAGCTTATATCCGCTGCACCGAAAATTGTGCATGCCAAGATCTCTGGTAGTGGTGCAGTCCGAGATCTCCAGCACTTCTTCTCCATCGTTGCCTTGTATGCCTCGTCTCCTACATCGGTAGGTCGTCGCCATCATGTCGGTAAGCACCATACAACCACCTCATCATTCGTCCACCACTAGTTCGTTAGGTATTGCGTATAGTCGATTTTGCCATTGCTTACGCAACATTGATTTCACTATATAGTACGCACAGATGAAACTTATCATTTCAGGTAGCAACACTCATAGCTATTATTTAGGCCTGGCTCCAGTTGGTCCATAAGAGAGATGTTCGTCGCAATTCCAGGGGTGGGATCACATATGTTCCGATGTTTCCCCGAGATAAGGAGAGGATGGCAAATCTGAACTACATCTACAAGTATAATGATTAAGAGGTTGCGAACATTATTCGAATGCCACGAAGCCCTTTCGCTCAGCTTTTGAAGCTTAGTGAGAGGCAGTTGCTACAAGGTAGCATCCACCTCTCTATAGAAGAGTTAGTAGCAATGTTATTTATTCTTGTAAGTCATAATCAGAGTTTTAGATTCATTCACCACACATTTAAGAGATCCAGTGAGACAATATCCAGGTATTTTAAGGAAGTCTTGTATGGGATTGGAGAGTTGAGAGGAGAGATGATCAAGGATAAAATTGGTCAAACTCCTTTGAAGATGTAGATTGTATCAATATTTCAATCTACCTGTTAGTTCATGGCGCACATGGCATGATTATATTTTTGTGATACGTAGCATTTTGGTCCTATCATCACATAATTGTATTGGTGCAATCCATGAAACTCACGTGTCTGCCAAAGTGTCGGGGTCACGGGGTGCATCATACCTAGGGGTGTGCAAAATCGGTTTCATAGTCTGGACAGTTTGGGCTAGTTCAAGTTTTTGTACTAATCCGGGAGGAGGGATTGAAAGTGTGAAAAGAAATGAACTACGCTCAACCAGCCGGTTTCAACGATTTGGTTGCCCACCCCTAATCATACCTGGGTAGAAGCATACCAGAATGTTCTTTTTGTTGTTGCTGCTTGGGAAGCATCAGCCCATTATGCAATCGTTGTTACCGACATCATGGATCGACCTGACCGGATCAATATTCCAAAATGGAATGTTCTACCTAGGAGTTGATGTATATGCATGTCCCTTTTGGGTTCTTCCATCCTTCATGAGAAGCAGATTCCAAAATGGTAAGTTCTACCTAGCGAACATGGTCTGGCTCCTTTGCGCTCCCAGAGTCTGGTCCTGAAGAAACGGTCGATTCGAGTGATTTCCGATATGGTTAATGTGCCACGTTAATGTGATACTTTTCATCATCATTGATCAACTTAGCAGGGCCACATCAACAGCCCTACTGAACCCAACACCCATAATAGCTCCGCAACATGTGAAGAACGGTCAATACACTTATGCATGGACTACCGTAAACACGATGTCAATCTTCTGTTATCATGATCCTACGACCATGCTATAGTTCAACATTGACACCAATGAGGCACCTTATCCCACAGGTTTACAAAACAGAGGTTGGAAAGCGTAATCCACATTGTACATGAAGGACGAACATAATACCTGTCGATAGACGGGGAATCGATGCCCTGGATAGGGGCTCGAGTTACGTGTTATATGGTGTGGAAAAGCCCCACACGTGGCATGTACAAGGAGGTATAATACCGGGTAGAGTACTACTCTATGCCGGGTCATATATGTACATAAAACAACATCTAACACCGCCCCCCTTAATCGAAACCTCGGGAGAGGTTGAGATTACGCCTAAACTCATGTAATTCCTTGACAGGCAACGTTTTAGTGAATCCATCAGCAACTTGGTCCTTGGTGGAAATAAACTTGATATCAAGCAATTTAGCAGCCACTCGTTCTCGAACAAAATGATAATCAATCTCAATGTGCTTGGTGCGGGCATGAAATATTGGATTGGCAGAAAGATATGTGGCGCCAAGGTTGTCACACCACAAACAGGGACGCTCTGTGAGAGAAACACCCAACTCACGAAGCAATGCTTCAACCCAAATCAACTCAGTCGTTGCATTAGCAAGAGCCTTATATTCTGCCTCAGTGCTAGAACGAGATACAGTGGCTTGTTTGCGAGCACTCCAAGAAATTAAATTCGGACCAAAGAAAATAGCAAACCCTCCAGTTGAGCGACGATCATCAAGACAACCAGCCCAATCGGCATCAGAAAAAGCACTGAGAAGCGTGGAGGAGGATTTCTGAAAAGTAAGGCCAACCTTGAGTGTACCTTGTACATATCGGAGTATGCGTTTGACTGCTGTCCAGTGGGCAGTAGTAGTAGCATGGAGATATTGACATACTTTGTTCATTGAAAAAGAAATATCAGGACGAGTCAACGTCAAATATTGAAGTGCACCAACAACACTCCTGTAATTCTTGCTATCCTCAGGACCAAGAGGAGAGCCAGCTATCAAAGAAAGCTTGTCAGTAGTAGACAAGGGCGTAGGACAAGTTGTGCAATGTGTCATTCCCACTTTGGCCAAGAGATCACCAGCATATTTTTTTGAGTCAGAAGAAGTCCATTAGAACACTTTGCAACCTCAATACCCAAAAAGAAGTGAAGATCACCTAAGTCCTTGAGAGCAAAGTTGGAACTTAACTTGTGTAGCAATGCAGTAGTGGCCTGGTCAGAGGAGCTAGCAACAATAATGTCATCAACATATATTAAGATAAACATGGTGATACCTGACTTGTTATAAAGAAACAGTGATGTATCAGCGGTAGATGGTGTAACGCCAAGATCTCGTAGTTTGGAACTGAGACGAAAATACCATGCACGAGGTGCTTGCTTGAGACCATAAAGAGACTTGTGAAGTCTACAGATATGGTGTGGAAAGCGAGGATCAACAAACCCAGGTGGCTGTTTCATATATACCTCTTCCTCTAGAACACCATGAAGAAACGCGTTCTTGACGTCCAGCTATCTCAGACTCCACCCTCGTGAAACAGATAAAGCAAGCACAAGTCTGATAGTAGCAGCCTTTACAACAGGACTAAATGTATCCTCATAATCAATGCCATACCGTTGTTTGAAGCCCTTTGCAACAAGTCTGGCTTTGTACCTGTCAACAGTGCCATCAACGCGTGTTTTAATGCGATATACCCACTTACAGTCAATTAAATTTTTGGTGGAGTTTGGGGGCACAAGATGCCAAGTGTTGTTTTGCATAAGAGCCTCATATTCTTCAACCATAGCCTTGTTCCAATTGTCATCATCAAGTGCTTCAGATATATTGCTGGGTTCTCCTGCAGCAGAAAAAATTGCATACCGAATTGTACCATCTTTAGGAATAAAAGGACATAAAATACCACTTTGTGAACGTGTGTGTCGTCGGGAAGGCATAGCTGGAGCTGCAGGCTGGGGTGGCACAGAAGATCCAGTGGAGGGGGCCGGTGTGGGGGACCCATTGGTCCGGCTGGTAGCGCCAGGAGAATCTGGGGCAGCTGAGCTGCCGTTGCTAGGCGACGAGGATACAGACGCGTCCTGCATGTGCGACGAGGACAGAGACGTCGCATCAGGTTGCATGTGCGGCGGGGACGGGGGCATCCCGTGGGTCTCCATGCGGGAGACATGCGACGTGGCTGTCAATGACTGGTGCGCTGGAGAAGATGCCAGCTCGTGATCCGAGGACGATATGGGGGCAGACTGCCCAGAATCTGCAGGGGAATCAGTCTGAATTTCCGTGTCTGTCTCCTGGCTGTGATTGGCAGCATCTGAACCTGAGATTTCATGTGTATTTTCTCCAGCAAATGTGTTTGTTGTAACGGGATGAGCTGAACCTTCATCAACCTGTTGTACATTAGTAATAGGAACAATATGTGCAATTGGCATAGGGTAATTAGAATGCATCCCCTCATGATCATTAGGCAAAGATGATGAATATTCAGGTAAAAGAAGAATTTCAGCGCGCAAACGAGCACCAACATTAGGATGAAGTTTTGAGAAGGGAAAAACATTCTCATCAAATACGACATCTCGAGAAATATAAACGCGGCCAGTGGATATGTCGAGACATTTGACACCTTTGTGACGCGGGCTATATCCTAAAAAGACACACTGTTTGGAACGGAAAGCAAGTTTGCGCTGATTATATGGACGAAGATTTGGCCAACAAGCACATCCAAAAATGCGAAGAGAATCATAGTTGGGTTTCACCTCAAGTAATTTTTCGGCTGGTGATTGTAAATTGATGACTTTGGAAGGGAGCAAGTTAATGAGAAAAGTGGCAGTCAGAAAAGCTTCATCCCAAAATTTGAGAGGCATGGACGCATGAGCAAGCAAAGCAAGGCCAACCTCAACTATATGACGGTTCAGCGGAACCATTTTGTTGATGAGCATGGGGACATGACACATGATGGGTAATACCAATTTTTTGCAACAAACCGTGGAGTTTTTCATATTCACCACCCCAATTGGTTTGCATAGTGATTATTTTGCGACCAAATTTACGTTCAACAAGTTGTTAGAAATTTAAGAACACTTGATAAACATCAGAACGCTTCTTGAGCAAATAAATCCAAGTGAACTTACTAAAATCATCAATAAAGCTTACATAATACTGGTGTTTGCCAACAGAGGCGGGTGCAGGACCCCATACATCAGAAAATATCTGCTCCAAGGGAACAGTTGAAACACTGGTGGAAATAAGGTATGGTAATTGGTGGCTCTTTGCTTGTTGGCAGGTGAAAGATCGAGAATGTCGCCTAGGTTCACCTATGTGCACTAACAACTTATGCTAAGCAAGATCAACAACTATGTGATAGCAATATAGATAACTTCAAGCTCGATGGCTATCACAAAGGTAAATGCATAAGTAAAGGGTTTGGGTATAGAAGTAACCGCAAAGGGGACACGAGGAGATGTTTCCCGTAGTTCCTTCCCAATGGAAGTACGTCTACGTTGGAGGGGTGTGGAGCCTCCTAGGCACTCCAATAGCACCGATGTGCTCACCCTATTCTCCGTGAGCTTCACCCATGAGGGATTGGCTCGTTCCACTATGAGGTCGACTTGAAGGCGTTGACCAAACCGATACACCAAGGTCGGAGAACTCCACAATGAGTTGGAGCCTCCCAACAATGTCCCGGAGCACCTCGCAACAAGTTGGGGCTCCGAAACTCACAAAGACCTCTTAGGGTTACAATCAACCCAAGAGGCAACAAGATCCACAAAGAGTAATAAGCTTCTCAAACTTCACCTCCACGTATCACCGTGGAGAACTCAAACCGATGCACCTAATGCAATGGCAAGAACACACAAAGTGGTCAAAGTCCTTCACTCTTGAATCCCACCAAAGCAACTAATGCTTGTGGGGGGAGAAGAGAGGAAGAACAAGGAAGAACACAAAATCCCTCCAAGATCTAGATCCAAAAGCTTCCCCTCACTTAGAGGAGAGATTGATTGGTGGAGTGGTGGATTTAGATCTCCTCTCTCTTTTCCCTCTAATTGGAGGCAAGAATCATGGAGGGATGAAGAGAAAGCAAGCTCCAAAAGATCAACAATGGAGGGGAAAACGAGCTCTAATGAGTGGGGAACCATTGGGGAAGAAGGCCCCTTAAATAGGTCCCCCACGGATTCAACCGGCGGGCGCAGAAACCCGCAGGAGCGGTACTACCGCTGGGATAAGCGGTACTACCGCCCCCCCCCTCCCCCCCCCCCGGCGGTACTGCCCCTGTTGGTGCCCCCAAAACGGGCTTCTGGAGCACTATTGCGGTACCGGCAGCGGTACTACCGCCCCCTGCAAAACAGCACGAATAGCAAACACCAAAACGGCAATATCTTTTGCATCCAGACTCCGTTTTCGATGATCTTTGGCTCGTTGGAATCACAACAACGAGCTCTTCAAGAATATGCAGAGAAACATCATAGTCCAAAAGGGGAGGATAAAACCAAATGGGGAAAGGTTAGACCTCTCGATAAACGAACAACCGGTAAAACCTCCAACATCAAAAACGCAATAAGTTTTTCATACGAGATCCGTTTTTGATAAACTTGAGCTTGTCTTGAAGAACATGACAAGCTCTAAAACCACATAAGGAGAAAAACCAAATAAGAACCAAGAAAGATGATTCCAAGTATGCAAAGGTTTGAGCTCTCTCCGAACGATATGATCAAGTTACCCATCCGAGAGTTGAGAACAGCGTCTATCCTATAACTCGTTCTCCCACTAACACCATGAGACCGGTAAAATAGAAACCCTATCAAGATCATACCTTTGCCTTGCGCATTCCACTTGAGCTAGATGATGATGATCTTGATCACTTCAAGTGGACCACCTTTCTTGACTGTGCTTTGCTTGGTGAAGACTCACATATCGCTCCCCCATACACCACTATGGGAGGGCCTCTCCTAGGCACATCTTCACTTGACCATTATCTCCAAATGGGTGGCAAGCTTCAAGCATAGGATTTCTTTGAGATGCTTCTCTTGAACTTGCACTTCTCAAGATTGATGACGATCACCACTTGACGTCATCCTCCATGAGCTATATGAAATCTTCCATTTGATGCAACCCCATGGAAAGATACCTAACCCACAAAGATACTCCACACACACATATATCATGGGTTAGTTCACAAAGCTATATGAACAATTGCTTACCATACCATTGGATCACATGATCCCACATGGTACATCATTTAGCTTTGTGTGTTGATCAACTTGAATCCACTCTTTACACTTAGCCTTGATCAACCTTGTATCTTTTCTTCTTCTTGATCATATCAAATATGTCCATTATAATCAATGATCTCGACGGCATACAACCTTGAATCCAACACATGGAGTTCAAGCAATGCCTATGGACAAACCTATAAGAATATCTCAATACAAACATTAGTCCATAAGGATTGTCATTAATTACCAAAACCACACATGGGGACACCATGCACTTTCAATCTCCCCCATTTTGGTAATTGATGACAATCCCTTTTACGAGGGTTTATATAATGAATTAAGAAACCAAAGCAAGGATGCGTGAGCATGAAAGGCAAATGCTTAAGAACGAAACTAAAGCATAAAACCAAAATCCCTTAAACCCTCTAAACTTCTCCCCCATTGGCATCTATTGCCGAAATGGGAGGGAAAATTAGAAGGCCAATATAGTAAGACCTCCCCATAATGTGTGCATTTCTCATAATATGAGTGAAATCCAATGCACGTATCCAATGACGAATAGATGGAGGGATCAAACTATATTGAGGATCCAAAGATTGCGAAAGAAAATCAAAATGAAAGTTTCTTCAACAAAAGAAGCAACCAATCAAAGATCCGAAAACCAATTGAACACAAGAAATATTATGATAAGCAACCAAGTGTTAAAAAAAACAAGAGGGAACTCCCCAAGGTACGTGCACAATGTAGGATTTGCATTTTAATATGGTGTGCACAACATGGAATCCTCACTCCCCCATAATCCTTTGAAACACAAAACATGTGCAAGAGAGAATGTATATAAAACAAGGCATAACACTTGCAACAAACATATGGTTGAGCATCAAATAGAAGACCGACAAAATATCCAAATGCGAGAACATTTAAAAGATTTGGCTCAACCAAATGATGTGTGTGACATAGCAAAGCCTTTTATAAGAGTACATCATAGGTGAGCATTGAGCATCACCATAGTCTCAAAGGAATGATAAGCAAGGAGCAAAGCATGTCATTTCAACACACACAACCGAAAAAATGAGTGCACAAGATCCAATAAAATAAGGCAAGCACTCATAAGGCAAATATTTTCCGGAGCCACCAAAAGATCCAAAAATAAAAGAGGTGGACACCAAAAAATAGGATATCAATTTGCGATGTAACATTTCTCATGTGTATAGATTTCTAAGTAGATAACAATCATATGATATACATCCACAAAGAAACATGTACACACAAAATAGTTACTAAAGAGAAAACATGATACCCAAGAGGAAGTCATATACACCATTAAGATCTTTGCTTAAAAGCATAGCACATAGCTCAAATTTATCTTAAAGGATATAAATAGACTTCCAACACAAACGCATCAAAGGCATCACAAATATCCACAAGGGAAAAGTGATAGTTGGATGCTTTGAAAGGAAACAAGTATCACAAGGAACAAAAGAATCATGCCAAGATGCAACCTACACAAGGTTGAATGCAAGAAAAGTATGCATGAGGTAGATACTTGTTACCGAGATGGCATTGGTGATGTAGAAGATTTAGCAATCACGATCATCATAGCTTGGCTTCAATAAGCACATGGTGAGAGCACCTTCCTTATGAATGAGACAAGGCATCCAATGCATCTCCGAAGTACCTAAAACACAATTCAAGTACAAAATGGTCCCCAAACATATTGGGTCCGAAGTAGTTAGGAAACTACAATACATAGGACAAACTCCACATGAATATGTGCATATGGATATGAAATTGAATTTCATGCACATCTTAGCCGATTTAGGATTCGGTGGAGTTTACCCGATATATTGGATCAAAGAAAGTAAACATGCCATAATTTATACATGAAGTAAATATGCATGTCAAGACCTTCAAGAACCAAAAGAAGACACGATTTGGACAAAATACAAAGAATACCAAGAAGGCACACCAAAGTGTGACATGCAAGAGAATTGTCCAAATTATATCAAAACCCAAATCAACACATGATTGAGAAAGATACCAAATGAAGAGATACCAAATGAAAGATATATCAAGGAATGAGATAACTAACTCCCAAAGAGAGAAAGATTCCAACAAATAGACCAAACCCTCTACACTTTCTATGATGGCACAAAGTACCAAGACAAAAAGGTTTGTCTTTCCACGAGACATGTCATCGGGCTCAAACACCAATTTAAAATAGATCAAGTAGCAATTGAAGACAAATAATGTTCTAAAGCATATAGGATAGCTCCCCCAAGATTTGTGCATTATTTATGATCTTGCATTGGAATGCAAAATGCACACAAATGGGATCATCACACTCCAAATATATTATTCAAACACTAGTCATGTTCAAGAAAAGCAATAAGATCCAATACCAATTTAAAAGATGGTGTTCTACTCAAAATAGGATAGCTCCCCCAAGAATAGTGCATTATCTTAGAAGTATGACTTTGAATGTAAATGCACAAGAATGGGATCACGGCTTTTCCTATTTTAAGGAAAACACAAAACAACATGAGTAGAGCAAGAGGATCCAAAGGTCAAGGAAGACAAAAGAAAGTTTGATCAAAACTAATCCTTGGCAATAAATAAGGCAATTAAGAGCAAAGACCAAAGTAAATATGATCAATATACTTTACCACAAATAAGATTATCACTTGTAAAGACAAGTAATGTATGGAGATAATTCTCGGTGGTAAATGACAAAGATATTCAAGATCATATTCTCAAAACAAGAGCGAATAGGCAAATATGGAACTTGTTTGAGAAACATGCCACATAGGAACAAGATAATTTACAATATCAATTCTAAGTGGCAAAACCTCACTTGTTCACATTTTCTAGGTTCGTAATATGCACAATGCTTATTACTCCCCCATAATGTGATAATCCATTTGTTTTCAACAAGAGGCAAACAAAAACCAAATAGAGATAGTTAATGGACATTTAGAATTCGAATTTCTCATGAGCATGACATACCACATAGAGACTAGATAATATTGATATATCAACACTAAGTGGTATTCCTCATGTATACACATTTTTAGGATTGTGACGTGCCGAAAGCATATCACTCCCCAAAATGGGAAAGTCCATTAAACTATCACAAGAGCCAATTAAGATAAAACAAGAAACAATAGAGGCTCAACACAAACACACACAACCATGATGTGCAAACCAACATACACACACTCAAGATATGTAAGTGGTAGGCACACATATAGTCAAACACATGCAAGGTACAAAACCAAACACATGCAAGGGGCAAGCAACTTTCAATGTATATATAATTTAAATACATGTTACCGCAAGGAGGCACGTTGGATATAAGATAGAGATATGAAATCCAAATGACTTGGCTTGGAAATATGATTGATGAAGATCCCTTAATTCTTCATAATGTAGCCAAGTCTCCAAAGCCCTCCAACACCTATTGATCAAGTTTTAGCTTGTTGGTCCCCAACCAAGTTGGGTCCTAAGAGGTTAGTCACAATAGGCTTGGCCACCCAAATGGTTCTTTTCTTGACACCACTTTGAGTACCAACAATTTGGCAAACACATTGCCAACCTTATCCTTCTCAAGAGAGTAAACATCATCAATTATGATTGGGTTGGATAAGGTACCGTTAGTGCATGAAGAAGCAAGATGTCCCTTCTCGCGGCATAGATAGCAACATCTACTTCCACCTTTCTTCTTAGTTGATTTCTCAACTTGAGAAGTTTAGCTTGATTCTCCTTGGAAGTGGCCTTTCTTCAATTGGTACTTGAGTATGAACTTGAGGCCGCTTCCCTTGTTGCTTCTCACTTAATGCTTCTTCTTCATTGGGCAAGATCTCACATGATGCCCTTCAATCTTGCACTTGAAGCAAACAATCTTGGCCGAATCTTTTACTTGTTCTAGGCCCTTCTTCTTGATGGTCTTGTGCTTCTTCTTGATGTTGGACTTCTTCTTAACATCGGAGTTGAATCCAAGTCCACTCTTGTCATTGGGAGATTTTTGCACACTCAACATATTGTCAAGTGCGACTTCCCAAATGACCTTTTCCAAGTCTTTCTTCAAAGAAGTGACTTGCGCCTTGAGCTCTTTGATCTCCTCTACATGGTTAGTTTCAACACAAGTACTAGAGGAAGTAGATGCTTCATTGTTAGAGCAACAAGGCATGGAAAGCAATTCATCACAAGATGTAGAAATATCATGAGTGGATGAACTACTAGGACTAGCACATGGCAATATAACATTTTGAGTAGAAGTTGTGCCATTGTCCACATGAGGCTCACAAGATGTTACCTTAGTTGAAGTAGCCTCATGAGCTAACTTTAGCCGATCATGGGAGACTAGAAGATCATTATGAGAGCTCGAGAGCTTTTCATGACTTTCTTCCAATTTCCTATAATTGCTTGTTAGCAACTCAAGTTGAGCCCTTAGCTCAACATTCTCCTTCAATATGGATGCTTCACAATAAGTAGAGTTAGTAGCACAAGCATCATCATTTTTAGATTTGAGGACATTAGAAAGAGCAAGAGCATCTTTCTTAATTTAGAAAATCTAAACTATAAGATTCCTCAAGACTACAAAGTTTTTCCTCAAGGATCCTTCTACGCTCTTGCTCTTCATTAAGAGCAATAGAAAGATCCCCGATCTCATCGGTGTAGTCTTGCTCACGACCTTCCATTTCCACAATGGTGTCCTCATGCTCATAAATAAGTTTATTCTCAATAGCATTAGCCAAGATTTCCATGAAGTTAGAGCGAGCATTTTTATTTTTCAAAGCATGAAAGACAATTTCACCTTTCTTATTTAGAGAATCAACAATATCATTCTTCATTATTAACATCATCATCTTTAGATTCAATGGGGTTCAAAGTAGGAGATACCTTTGACTCCTTAGCCATAAGGCAAAAGATGGTCGATGAAGATGAAACATTACTTGAGGCACCACTCAAGTACACATCTTGTTCCATAGGAAGTTGGGTTTCCTCTACAATGTTAGTGACCAACGGAATAGAGGAAACACACGCATTTGTAGTATGGCAACAAGATAAAGCAAGCATATCATCATGAGATTTAGACAAACAATTTCCACATGATATGCAAGGACTATCAACACAAGCATGTAAAGCATGTATGGTGCTAGATGTGTTTAAGTCCAAAGGTAGATCATTGCAACAATGTTGAGGTAAAGAATCATCAATGTAAGTTTACTACCATTGTTGCAAAGCCTACCACTACTCACCATCTCATTAGGTTGTGGCTTACCACATGTTGGTGAAGTAGAGGAAGTTGAGAACTCATCACGCCCGGAAGTGGAGGGAGAACAATCATCCTCAATAATATTGGACACATCATATTTGTCTTGAAGCTTTGTCCATAAATCATGAGCATTCCGAAAAGGCATGATTGACTCAAGAACTACATTGCTCAAAACACAACAATAGCATGAGATACTAGAGAATTGAGATAAGAGTTTTCCTCATCCTCTAAAGATAACTTTTGGAGATCCTTTGGAGGAGGAAAATCCATATCTACAATTCTCTCCATTTTTGGGCCATACACCCGAAAAAGATTAAGCATGCGAATTTTCCAAACATCATAATTTGTGCCATCGAATATGAAAGTGGGATCATTTGCTAAATCTCTAAACGACATCTTTACTCTCAAGGCGGTGAAGCCTAATAAGAGAGCCTGGCTCTGATACCAATTGAAAGAACGAGGATGTCGCCTAGAGGGGGGGTGAATAGGCGTTTTAAAATAATTACGGTTTAGGCTTGAATAAATGCGGAATAAAACTAGCGTTTAATTTATCAAGCACAAAACCTAAACAAGCTAGGTTCACCTATGTGCACCAACAACTTATGCTAAGCAAGATAACAACTAAGTGATAGCAATATAGATAACTTCAAGCTCGATGGCTATCACAAAGGTAAATGCATAAGTAAAGGTTTGGGTATAGAAGTAACCGCAAAGTGGACACGAGGAGATGTTTCCCGTAGTTCCTTCCCAATGGAAGTACGTCTACGTTGGAGGGGTGTGGAGCCTCCTAGGCACTCCAATAGCACCGATGTGCTCACCCTATTCTCCGTGAGCTTCACCCGTGAGGGATTGGCTCGTTCCACTATGAGGTCGACTTGAAGGCGTTGACCAAACCGATACACCAAGGTCGGGGAACTCCACAATGAGTTGGAGCCTCCCAACAATGTCCCGGAGCACCTCACAACAAGTTGGGGATCCGAAACTCACAAAGACCTCTAGGGTTACAATCAACCCAAGAGGCAACAAGATCCACAAAGAGTAATAAGCTTCTCAAACTTCACCTCCACGTATCACCGTGGAGAACTCAAACCGATGCACCTAATGCAATGGCAAGAACACACAAAGTGGTCCAAGTCCTTCACTCTCGAATCCCACTAAAGCAACTAATGCTTATGGAGGGAGAAGAGAAGAGAAGGAAGAACACAAAATCCCTCCAAGATCTAGATCCAAAAGCTTCCCCTCACTTAGAGGAGAGATTGATTGGTGGAGTGGTGGATCTAGATCTCCTCTCTCTTTTCCCTCTAATTGGAGGCAAGAATCATGGAGGGATGAAGAGAAAGCAAGCTCCAAAAGGTCAACAATGGAGGGGAAAACGAGCTCTAATGAGTAGGGAACCATTGGGGAAGAAGGCCCCTTAAATAGGTTCCCCACGGATTCAACCGTTGGGCGCAGAAACCCGCAGAAACGGTACTACCGCTGGGATAAGCGGTACTACCGCCCCCCGGTGGTACTACCCCTGTTGGTACCCCCAAAACGGGCTTCTGGGGCACTATTGCGGTACCGGCAGCGGTACTACCGCCCCCCTGCAAAACAACACGAATAGTAAACACCAAAACGGCAATATCTTTTGCATCCGGACTCCGTTTTCGATGATCTTTGGCTCGTTGGAATCACAACAACGAGCTCTTCAAGAATATGCAGAGAAACATCATAGTCCAAAAGGGGAGGATAAAACCAAATGGGGAAAGGTTAGACCTCTCGATAAACGAACAACCGGCAAAACCTCCAACATTAAAAACGCAATAAGTTTTTCATTCGAAATCCGTTTTTGATAAACTTGAGCTTGTCTTGAAGAACATGAAAAGGTCTAAAACCACATATGGATAAAAACAAAATAAGAACCAAGAAAGATGATGCCAAGTATGCAAAGGTTTGAACTCTCTCCGAACGATACGATCAAGTTACCCATCCGAGAGCCCCTCTTGAGAACGGCGTCTATCCTATAACCCGGTCTCCCACTAACACCATGTGACCGGTAAAATAGAAACCCTATCAAGATCATACATTTGCCTTGCGCATTCCACTTGAGCTAGTTGATGACGATCTTGATCACTTCAAGTGGACCACCTTTCTTGACTGCGCTTTGCTTGGTGAAGACTCACATATCGCTCCCCCATACACCACTATGGGAGGGCCTCTCCTAGGCACATCTTCACTTGACCATTATCTCCAAATGGGTGGCAAGCTTCAAGCATATGATTTCTTCGAGATGCTTCTCTTGAACTTGCACTTCTCAAGATTGATGATGATCACCACTTGACGTCATCCTCCATGAGCTGTATGAAATCTTCCTTTTGATGCAAGCCCATGGAAAGATACGTAACCCACAAAGATACTCCACACACACATATATCATGGGTTAGTTCACAAAGCTGTTTGAACAATTGCTTACCATACCATTGGATCACATGATCCCACATGGTACATCATTTAGCTTTGTGTGTTGATCAACTTGAATCCACTCTTTACACTTAGCCTTGATCAACCTTGTATCTTTTCTTCTTCTTGATCATATCAAATATGTCCATTATAATCAATGATCTCGACGGCATACAACCTTGAATCCAACACATGGAGTTCAAGCAATGCCTATGGACAAACCTATAAGAATATCTCAATACAAACATTAGTCCATAAGGATTGTCATTAATTACCAAAACCACACATGGGGACACCATGCACTTTCAGCAGGAATCACACACATAGGGATTTATTTCAGGTGCATAAGAGAGATTGTTTTTCCTAAGAACTTGTTGAACAATAAACGAAGACGGATGACCTAAACGGTGATGCCAAGTGGATGAAGATGGCTTGATGGTGATGAAGGCGTGCTTGTCAACCCCAGCGGCAATGGGTACGAGAGGATAAAGTCCGCCTTGACAAGGACCTCTAAACAGAATTTTCTTGGTGGCCTGATCCTTGATCAAAAAGAAAGATGGGTGAAATTCAACAAACGCATCATTGTCAACAACAAGTTTATGGGTGGATAAAAGATTTTTAGAGGCACTAGGAACATGTAATATATTGCGAAGATGTAATGAACTATGAGGGGTGTGCAATAACGAATGACCAATATGCTCAATTTGCATACCTGCACCACTGGCGTTGTAGACGTGATCACAGCCTCGGTAATCATCTCTGGTGTGTAGTTTCTGAAGCTCTCCGGTGATGTGGTGTGTAGCACCGCTGTCCACATACCAATTGGTATCTACTCCATAGGCACCTTTCTCCTCAGCAGGTGGTGAATCATCATCATCATCACGATCAGCATAACGCCACCAGCACTCACTTGCGGGATGCCCATATTTCTTGCATATCTGACAGGTAACATCAACAAAGGGAGTGGGGGTGCGGCCACGACCACGGCCACCTTTGGGCGCTCCACGCCCATCTTCACGACGGTTCCTGCCGCCATCACGATCACGGACACGGCCATCACGACGGTACTGCCCACCACCATTGCGATCATGGTACTGGTCTCGGTATTGTCCCCCACCATCACGGCGATCCCGGTACTGACCGCCACCACCATCACGGCGATACTCCTGACGACCACCATCATAGCGATCAAGGTACTGTCCACCACCACCATCACGGCGGTAGTCCTGGGTGATATAATCATCACGAGGCTGAGAGTTGGTTGGACGGTGAACAGCAGCATTCGCCGAGGACTGAAACGATGTAATATTCGGCCCTGTTGCACTCAACATAGTATTGCGGTAGTCATAGGCTTGTTGCTGAGCACACATATCATTCAGAGTGGTGGAGGGCACGACATTGATAGAAGCAACAAAAGAATTATATTCAGCATCAAGCCCATTCATTATGTAACCTTTCAGCTCATCATCATCAACGATTTTACCAGCAGCAGCAAGTTCAGACACAAAACCTTTCATCGTGGCAATAAACTGGGTGGCTGTCATATCTGATTTCTTAGTATTTGCAAGGGCACCACGAAGCATGTTTACCTTAGCACGGGATTGAGAGGAGAACAACTCTTCAATCGTGGCCCAGACCTGAAACGTATGCTCAAGTCCAAAGATCTGAGCGAGGATATCCTGATTCATCGAACGGGTGAGATAGCTCATCACGGTTTGATCTCAGGCAAGCCAGACTGCATAGGCTGGATTCTGAATCATCGTCTTCTTGTTGTTGTCATCCTCGACCTCTAGGGTTTTTGCCGGGGTGGAGTCGGAACCATCCAGTAGTCCCATGACCTGCACGCCGCGGAGTGCCGGAAGGACTTGAGTCCTCTAGAACAGGTAGTTGTCTCGGGACAGCTTTTCCGTCGGGGGAGCACCAAGGGCGGAAGCCAGCGACACCATGGCCGACGAGGTGGAAGCCATCGGGGTTTTCTTCTGGGTTGTTGGGAGGGAGGGAAGGCCGGCAGTGGATCACGGCCGGGATCTGGGTTTTCTGGTTGTTCTTGGTTGTGGTTTTCTGGTTTTGCACGGCGATCGCCGCCGGCGAGTTTTCTGGGTGGATCGGATCTGGGCGTCAGAGAGGAAGAAGCTCTGATACCATGTCGATAGACGGTGAATCGATGCCCTGGCTAGGGGCTCGAGTTACGTGTTATATGGTGTGGAAAAGCCCCACACGTGGCGTGTACAAGGAGGTATAATACCGGGTAGAGTACTACTCTATGCCGGGTCATATACATACATAAAACAACATCTAACAATACCAACTTGAAAGCCCGTGTATCCTGAAGAGCTGCTGCACCAGTAAATGATTCAAAGACCCTAAAGAGTCGTCTCGCCACAATATCTCATGTATGCCATCTACAAACACCACGATGAATTCCTGCTTGACTCGAAACACCTTGTGTTTGTCATGCACTTGAAGCACCATCTGTTGGTCCCGCGCACACAGAAGCCGTTTTAATTGCTGCCGAAATGCCAAGAAAATGAAATTAACATCAGATGTGTGCCCTCACTAGATATGTGCATCGCACCAACCACAAGACCAACAAACCGCTGCTAACCCAACAAATGCTAACTCAACATCCACAGCTCCTCCACGTAAGACGGTAAGAGTGCCCATGAAAATAAATCATTAACACTTTAACAGGAACAAAGACCAACAAATCACTGCTAATCCAACAAAATTCATCCACGTCACCGACCACCCACTCCCTAGATAAAAAACACTAAAAGGAAGATGGACTTGTACTCCTAGAAAAAACCTCTAACTTGAACACAGCTATATTTCATCTAGATGAACAGGGCATCACAAACAGAAGCCCCAGTCCAAATTTGACCAAAGAGCTGAGGTGCAAAAAAGTTTAAGCTCAGTAAGTTGTGTACATTTGTATCTTGTTACCTAGAAAGTAGAAACGTATATACCCTACAGTATGGACATTTGTAATAAAACTGATCAGGGAACATAGCCATACCCGGAATGCCGAAGCCAGTGAAGGGATATAGTCTCCCCCACTTCATGGCCATCTTTGTGACCCGCCTTGATTTGAGTTGGAGCATATACACCTCACCAGATGAGTGCACAAAGATGACATCAGTGCCCTCGACGAAGCCACTCAAATATATCCAACGAGATTTTGATGGGGTTGGGAGAGCATCCTCAGGGAGGGGCGAATAGCCCAGGTACTACACCTTTTCATGCTATTCACTGGAGAACGACGTCGTTGGTTGTAATAGCTCACATGCGACGTCTCATTGAGCTCAAATATCTTCCCTAACTAATTGCTCTTAATCGCAGTCAGTTAGGATTAAAGGGAGGCAGGTGGGACCCACAATTACCCACGTCAGCAACGACGACCGTTTAATCTCTTCCCATGCGCGCGCTTTCTCTGCTTCTTCTTCTTCTTCTCCGGCGACATCGACGCAGCGCGGCAACGCCGGCGAGGCAAAACATAAATAAATGAAGATAAAATAAACCCGCGGGGCGCATATAGTAGATAAACTGCAGTACATTACATTAACATTACAGAAGCTCGTGGCTCATAGATTCAAAAGCCACACGGAGATGAACTGAAAATTAACAGGCGGGGACGTTCGCTGCTGCTCCTACCCCTAGCTACGACCCAAAATTGGGCTCACACCGGAGCCCCGGGGGTGCGGCAGCGGCAACGAGGCGGCGGCGCCGCTCAGTCCTAGTCCTCGTCGGAGTCGAATAGCCCGGCCCCGTCGGAGTCCGAGCTGATGTCGATGACGTCGTGGAGGGAACTGTAAATCCCGACCTCGAGGCGGCGTTGGTCGAGCTCAATCTCCATCTGACGGCGCTTCTCCTCCTCTGTGCTGCGCTGGAACACCTCCAAGGTGACCCAGGGCAGGTCCTCCTCGGAGACGAAGTCCCCAGGCAGGAGGGGGCGGCCGCTGCGCAGTGGGCGCTCCTGCTGCTCCTCCTCCTCCCTCTTCGGCGGCGGCAGCGGTGCCCGACCCCGAGCAATGGAGGAGCTCCCCGCACCGGAAGAGCTTGCAGCCATCGTCATGCGGCGGTCGTACTCAGGCAGCTCGCGGCGCTCGTACGCAGGCGGAGGCCGCATTCCGAGGTTCGTCCACGCACGCGCGCCTCGCTTACGAGCGCCGTCGGAAGCGGCCACGGCCTTCCTAGCGGGGTCAGCCGGAACCCGCCTCTTCCCCTTCCGCTCCTCGTCGCCGTTGCCACCGCCGGAATGGCCACCGCGGCCGGCGATTCGACCTCCCCTCCTAAACATCGGCGGGCGGCGGGGCTGGATCTACTGGCGTAGCTCGATTTGATCACCGGCGGCGAGCTAATGCGAGCGGCGGCGAGGGTGGGGAAATAGCTCGGGCACGACAGGGTGGGGAAATAGCTAGGGCATGACAGGGTTAGTAGATAAGGAGAGCAATAGCTAGGGCACGACAGGATTTGGGCTGTGGGCTGTCGAGTTTTCTGGGCCGTAGCCTACGCGCGTTTGAAATTAATAAAACACTGCAGCTAAAAAAAATTGTTGGGCCGTGCAGTTTGTTGGGCCGTGGCCTATGCGCGTTCGAAACACTGCAACTAAAAAAAATTCAACAGCCTCCTCTCAAAAAAAAAAAGAATCAACAGCCAATCAGAGCGCAGAACTAGGACTGGCGCGGATCGGGGGGTTTCCTTCTAGAAGGCATGATCGGACGGCAAGGGTTAAATCACAGAAGCTTCGTAGGATTTTTTGTGGGTTGACCAACTAATTCAGAAAAAATTAAAATAATCACAGAACCTTCATTTTGGTGGGACTTAGAATGATACAGGCTTATTTTTTCATTTTCATGTTTAAAACTTGTTTAAATGTTGGTTTGACTTCAGTTTGCCCGAATTTGAAATAATCATAAAATATTCAAAAAAACATCAAAAAAATGAAATTCCAGTGCACATGGTTTTTATATATAGAGTAGATGTGTATGATAGTTATTTGGCTGATTTAGAGAAGGTGGAAAAAAATCTTGCTTAGAAATGGAGCCGTTTACATTACCTTTAGAGCTCATTTGAACTCTCATGTGTGAAGAGAGGTGGTTTGAGATTTGCAACATGAAATTGTCCAAAACCTCACCAAACCTTCATTTTGGTGTGACTAAGAATGATCCAGGCTTAGTTTTCCATTTTGGTGTGTAAAACTTGTTTAAATGCTGATTTGGCTTGAGTTTGTCCGAATTTGAAATATTCATGAAATATTCAAAAAACATCAAAAAAATGCAAATCCAGTGCGCATGGTCTTATTTTGTCATGTACTAACATCTCCAACAGATAAACAAGGTCTAGACACATATTAAACAAGAAATGCTTCAATATGGTGTGAAATCGCACATTTCAAACAATGAACTCTCATGTGCGAAGAGAGGTGGTTTGGGATTTGCAACATGAAATTTACAAAAAACTCACCAAAGCTTCATTTTGGATTGACTAAGAAGGATCCAAGCTTGGTTTTTCATTTTCATGTTTAAAACTTGTTTAAATGCTGATTTGTCTTGAGTTTGGCCGAATTTGAAATATTCATGAAATATTCAAAAAACATCAAAAAAATGCAAATCCAGTGCACATGGTCTTATTTTGTCATGTACTAACATCTCCAACTGATAAACAGGGTCTAGACACATATTAAACAAGAAATGCTTCAATATGGTGTGAAATCACACATTTCAAACAATGAACTCTCATGTGCGAAGAGAGGTGGTTTGGGATTTGCAACATGAAATTTACAAAAAAACTCACCAAAGCTTCATTTTGGATTGACTAAGAAGGATCCAAGCTTGGTTTTTCATTTTCATGTTTAAAACTTGTTCAAATGTTGGTCAAACTTAGGTTTGACCGAATTTGAAATAATCACAAAATATTCAAAAAAATCAAAAAAAATGAAAATCCAGTGCACATATTCTTAGTTTGTCATGTACTAACAACTCCAACTGATAGACAAGGTCCAGATATAATTAAACAAGAAATGATTCAATATGGTGTGAAATCAGACATTTCAAACAATGAACTCTCGTGTGCGAAGAGAGGTGGTTTGGGATTTGCAACATGAAATTTACAAAAAACTCACCAAAGCTTCATTTTGGATTGACTAAGAAGGATCCAAGCTTGGTTTTTCATTTTCATGTTTAAAACTTGTTTAAATGCTGATTTGGCTTGAGTTTGGCCGAATTTGAAATATTCATGAAATATTCAAAAAACATCAAAAAAATGCAAATCCAGTGCACATGGTCTTATTTTGTCATGTACTAACATCTCCAACTGATAAACAAGGTCTAGACACATATTAAACAAGAAATGATTCAATATGGTGTGAAATCACACATTTCAAACAATGAACTCTCATGTGCGAAGAGAGGTGGTTTGGGATTTGCAACATGAAATTTACAAAAAACTCACCAAAGCTTCATTTTGGATTGACTAAGAAGGATCCAAGCTTGGTTTTTCATTTTCATGTTTAAAACTTGTTCAAATGTTGGTCAAACTTAGGTTTGACCGAATTTGAAATAATCACAAAATATTCAAAAAAATCAAAAAAATGAAAATCCAGTGCACATATTCTTAGTTTGTCATGTACTAACAACTCCAACTGATAGACAAGGTTTAGATATAATTAAACAAGAAATGCTTCAATATGGTATAGTTTGAGATGTGAGATTTCACACCATATTGTAGCATTTCTTGTTTAATATGTATGTAGACCTTGTTTATCAGTTGGAGCTGTTAGTACATGACAAAATAAGACCATGTGCACTGGATTTGCATTTTTTTGATGTTTTTTGAATATTTTAAATAAGTTTATCAAACCAACTTTTAAACAAGTTTTGAGTTAAAAATTGGTCTAGGACACTATATTAGTGCAATAGATGTTAACCCTAGAGTTTGAGATCATTTGGAGAATGTCGAAAAAACGACAGGATTAGAAATGGGGCTGTTTGGGCTACCTTTGGGGCTCTTTTGTAGCTCATTTTGGAGAACCGATTAGAAAAATGACAGGATTAGAAATGGGGATGACCAAGTTAGATCGAAATCATTGCAACATCCAAGTCTAGCACAAATAACATGTACATTTCAATTTTGGTTCATAGTTGAATTCAAATATTCATAAATTAGAACAAAATAATCAAAATATAAAAAAATTTAAAAAATTCAAAAGAATTTGTCCAAGTGCAATATTTTAATGGATGGGACAACCCACTATTATAGAAATCTTTCTATAATAGTGAGATGCCGGCCCACTAAGCTACTGGATTAGGACATATAATGTGCAACACCTAAATTGCGAGTAAGGGGACTCGAACTTAGGTGGGCAAAGGGAGCATCAACCCTTTGCCACTAGGCTATGCCTCTGTTTGCGACAAATCTACCACCATTAGAAGGTTAATATTTACAAATGAAATCCTCCTCATTGCAACATCCAAGCCTAGCACAAATAACATGTACATTTGAATTGTAGTTCAAATTTGAATTCAAAAATTAGTATGAAATCATTGCAACATCCAAGCCTAGCACAAATAACATGTACATTTGAATTATAGTTCAAATTTGAATTCAAAAATTAGTATGAAATTATTGAAACATCCAAGCCTAGCACAAATAACATGTACATTTCGATTTTGGTAATAGTTACAAATGTTTACATTTTGGTAACACTAGCAACACTAGCAATATTTACATTTTGGTAAGTTAAATAAAAAATTAAAGCATTTTGTCTATAGATGACATAAGCCTCTACCTAGTTGACAATGTTTCAACTCTTTCAACTTGTTTTCAATCCGACGGCGTGCGAATGCCACAATCGGGCGTGTCCAGAGCGCGCTCCCAAATGTGTTCGACAGTGTGCATGCCACAATCTGACGCCGTGCGAATGCCACAAGGAACACAAAAACAAGGAACACAATAATTTACATTTTGTTTACAAGGTTTCACCTACCGGAACGTGCCACGACACGTCCAAAGCACGTCCAGGGCACGTCCAGAGCACGTCCAGAGCACGGCCATTTCACAAAAGAACTCCCACACACGCTCCCAGCGCTGGGCAAACACTGCCTGAAATGGTTTCTGGCACCTAACAAAATTCACTACACTAGTTATCTACAGAATGCAGCACGATCTTCCCTCCGCCATGGCTCTGCAGCACAATCTTCTAGCTCGATTTCATCTCGCAGAGGATATCGGAGCAGAACAATCTATCCGCCGCCATCCCGGCAACTAGGCTGAAAGCCTCTAGGCTCAACGCGGCATCGAAGTCCACGCTCGGGGATGAGCTTGCTGAACTGCTGCTCGATGAGCTCCCGCCCGAGCTGCTCTCGTCGCCCGCAGCACCGCCCGAGCTGCTCTCGTCGCCCGCAGCACCGCCCGAGCTGCTGTCGTCGAACGCAGCAATTTTGCGCATCGCGGCAAACCTCTGCCTCGTCATCGGCGGCGAATCACCGCCGAGCGGAAAACCCTTGGAGCTGTAGTAGCCGTGACGCTTCCACGCCTTCTTCAGTACCTGCTGGACTGAAATCCGGTAGGGTCACTTGCCGTCGAGATAGATGGAGCCCCTCGCCGCTGCACGAGACACAAATCGGGCCGCCGGTCGCCTCTGCGACTGACGAGGGGTAGACTCATCAAGACCCATGGTTAAGGTCCCTAGGTTATGAATATGGGGGAGAGAACGTGGTAGAGCTGGAAGTATCGTCGGCTGACAAGCAGGGCAAAGATTTTACCCAGGTTCAGGGCCCTCGTGTGGAGGTAACACCCCTACGTCCTGCCTGTCTGTTATTGATTTGTGAATATGATGGTTACAAGGATCCCGGCGAGATGTCGATCTCGCTAGGGTTTGTGGCTCTGGTGTTCGTTGTCTGGTTCGATGGCCCTCCCAGTCCTTAAATAATAGGCTGGGTCTCGGGTGTTCGTAACCGACTCGATTTACAAGTAAGGAAACTCTAAACCGACTATTGCTTCGCCAAACTTGGAGGATACTCCATCTTCGTGGGCCTCCCTTCATGGGCTTCATGTAGGCTCTGATAGTTGGGCCTAGTCGATACGTGCACCAGGTACCCTCATGGTAGGGTACCCGATAGGCATACCCATGTCAGTAGCCCCCGAGTACTTGTCTGATTCGAAGAGTCGGGCATGGACTCATACATCATGCACGTTATATTTTTCACATCTATATTTAGAATTCTTATGAAATAGCACATGTTGGCTATGTCGAGTGTTTCATCGACTATGAATTTTTGCTTATGATAGTCAAGGGATATTAGCTTAGCAGGCCCGGCACACACGACGGATCGGGGCCAGTTAACTACCATTTGTGGCAAAACCATACTAGCTTTCAATCAAACTCGAGTCCCCGGACTCGAATCTGGAACAAACTGGACAGACTCGAAACAGCCGTTGAGGTCTTACGGAATCGAACTGCAGTATAATTTTGAATCAACCCAACGCGTCCGTCGGGGATAATTCATCATGTCTGCTGACACGGAACATTTAAGGATAACGCTGCTGGAGCGGTCCTTAGCCCAGCTCGACTGATCGGCGGGTCTTACCTTTGCACTATGCATGCAGCATCCAAGGATCGTCGGATCAACTCGGGAATATTTTGAGTGTGATTTTGCTTATGAACTTAGTCGAATGTTTGTCGACTGATACTTTTGCCATTATTCTATCGGGTGCGCGACAGCGCTCCCGATGGGAGTAGCCCCCGAGATTGTGCTTTATTGCTTGCAATGGAGGATAATCTCAAAATCTTTTACCCTGCACATTTTAGTCAAAGAAATTTTTTGATACGCTCCCGATGGGAGTATGATGCTGCAGTCGAAAGAATTTCGACTGGCCTCTATGACTTTGCTAAAAAACCAACCGAGACTTATGCGAGAGACCACCCGAAGATATCATCGAGTGACTTTTATGCCAGTTGTGAAAGAGAGAACAACGTCAGCAATGACGCATTTTGCGACTGCTATCTCTGACAAGCGGTGGCGTGCTTGGAGAGGCTTTGATAAGACGTGACCCTGTTTTGTGGGCCCGTTTTTGCAGAGCTGACCAGGGATGACGCCGCGTGGACTTGATTTGACCGTTCTGGCGCGATTTTCACGGGGCGTGATGATGGCTTCCTGGATTCTCGTGCGTAGTGGGCGGAGTGGCCGGCGACGGTTGCTCCGTGGCCGCCACGTGTATGGCCAGATTTCGCGCGGAGCGTATGGATTTGTTTTAACGGCTACGATCGTTTTTGCGCTCTGTGGTAAATAGGGGGGACGGCGCTGGCAGAGTTTTTTACTTGCCATTTGCCCCTGCGCCGCCCCTCGTCTCCTTCCTCGCGCTGCCCCTCCATTGTCTGCGCCCAAGTTCTTGCCCCACACTCCCTCCACCGTAGCGATGGCGAAAGGTGGAGGTGCGAAGCGTGGTGCTGCCGCCGCCGCCGCGACCGATGCGACCAAGGGCAAGAAGGCCGTGGCGGGTACATCTGCATCCGCCGCGCTGAAGAAGGGCAGCGGGGACTGGGCGAAGTCCACCATCAAGGACGCCCATTTGGTCAAGTTCCGCGAGCAGGGGTATCTGCCACCCGCGGAGCAGCTCGCCGTCCGCGCGCCGTCGCCCAAGGAGGTACTCCCCGAACCACGCGCCAACGAGCGTGTTTGTTTTGCGGAGTTTTTGCCTAGGGGCTTTTCGCTTCCCCTCCACGATTTCGTTCGTGGTCTTCTTTTTGCCTACGGGGTGCAGATCCATGATCTCACCCCAAATGGCATTATGCATATCGCGTGTTTCATCACGCTGTGCGAGTGCTTCCTCGGCGTCGCTCCCAGCTGGGCGCTGTGGAAAGCCATCTTCATGGTGCGGCCGAACAGAGGAGGTGGTCGCACCTACCCCGTCGGCGGCTGTGGAATACAGGTGCGCAGCGACACCCGCTACTTCCGCCTGAAGACCGTCGACTCCGCTCAAGGCTGGAGGAAGGGGTGGTTTTATGCGACTGTCGAGCAGGATGCAGCCGCCCCTTTCTCGACTGCTGCTTTCACCAGGACCAAGGCGTGGGATCACCAACTCTCAGCCGAAGAAATGGAGGAGGCAAGCCCTTTGCTGGCTCGGATCGGAGGCATGCTGGACAAGGTCACAGGCATCCATTTGATCGCCACCTTTGTGAAGAGGCGGGTGTGGCCCATCCGTGCCCGAGCGCACCCCATGTGGGAGTATGAAGGCGCGGGTGACATCACCCGAATGAACCCAGAGGAGCTTTCAAGGAGTGAGCTGCTGACGCATGTGCGGCACATCACCAACTTGACGACAGGCGACACTTGCAACGTCGACTGCCCTGTTGCACCATATGGGTTGGAGAACCCTTTGCTTGAGGTATGTATGTGTTATAGCCTGCTTGCAATGAAGAGTTTGCCACTCGCATGTTCTGCGATATGCGATTTTTGATTCTGACTTTGCAATTTGTGATGTATGCTATGCAGGGTCACTCGACTGCTGCCTCCCTTCCTCCTCTGCCTGAAAATGGCGAGACTGAAGAAACACAGGCACAGGTGGTGGACCCGAAAGGGGATCAGTCGCCCATCCCTTCTGCCACCACTTCACATGTGGAGGATGTCGAGGAAGAAGCAGCAGAAGAAGTCCAATCTGAAGACAAGGCCCCTCTGACCAAGAAGTCGATACCGCGCACCGAAGCGGCGTCGACTGGCCAAGAAGGCGCCTTCTGCTGCAAGTTCACCCGCGAAGGAGCAGGGCTTGGAGGATGACGAGGAATCAGGTTCACCACCTGTTTTCCAAGCCGCTCCTTTGCGTGCGTGCTCAACAAGCTCGACTCTTCCGCTTCAGTCGAGTGGTACCCCAGCCTTTGGGGACCAATTTTTGGCGACTCCGAAGATGAGAAGATGAGGAGCACAGGTATGTGTTTTTTGAGTATGATATGAAATTTTGTGCTGTCACATTTTGTGCTGACCATCCTTTTGTTTGTTGTGTTGCTCACAGTGCTGAAAACAATCAGCCTGGGACTCCTCCAGTCGAGAATGTTCCAACCCTGGAGCACTCGAAGTCTGCACCGACTGGAAACGAGGCTGCCCAGCCAATGGCCACTGACGCTGTCGTTGAGACAGCCAAGGCGGCAACTCCAGATGTCGGGACATCAGTCGCGGCTCCTGAGCCGTGGATGAACCACGTGAGTAGTTTTTGCTTGACCCGTTTAGTTGTAGGTCTGTGAGAGTTTTGGATTTTTGCTGAATCGTGTGCTCGCAGCCCTTCTACCACACCTTGGCAGATTCTGCCAAGGCTTATGTCCAGGTGGAGCAGGAGAGGGACACCATGCGCGCCGAGCTCGAGCGGCTCAGTCGTGAGTTCTCCTTTTTGCTTTTGTTTTGCCAACTTCTTTTTGCAATGCTTGATTTTGTCGAGTATTGAATGCACGTATTTTGCTGGGCCAGGCGAGAAGAAGGAGCTGGAAGACGCACTCGCCGCGCAGCGCGAAGAGTCGAAGAAAGAGCTGGCTGCCGCCACCAACTCAGCCGCTGCACGCGAGCGAGAATATGCTGACCAGCTCGCGGCACTCGCGCAGGTCATGGGAGGTGAGTAATCTTTTCTCCTTTTGATATGACGATATAACTTGTCGAGTGTCGTAAAATGACTTATGCCTGTTTTGAATTGTGCAGAAGCTGTTGGCGCACCGGCCTCTGCGGACGTGGCGAGTGACGATCTTTCGCTGGAACAGGCTGTGGGCGGCTTAGGCGCTCTATGCAACCAGGCGAAAGAAGCACTCGCCAAATCGACGAGCACACTTGGCGCTGTATACCAAGTGGTGTTCCCGACTGGCGTGGTGCCGTCGACGGTGGATGACTTCGCCAACGTGTTTGGCCCCGGGACGTCCACCATGGCGGGTTTCGCTCGCGCCAACACGGTACGCGGATCCGAGTCCACCATCAAGCTTCTTATGGGACATGGGATAGATTGCGACTATGAGGCAGCACTGTCTGCGTTCCCTCAGAAGCCAGATGGGAAGCCCATTTCCCTGAAGGGGGTGAGCGGAGCCGCCGCGCGACTGGCCGAAGTTTTTATGAACACCATGGAGCGCCGGGCACTCGAGACTGCCAATCGTCTGCTTAGGAAATCGAAATCTTAGGCTTAGGGTAGCTGTACCCTTTTGCTTTTTTATGCCTTGTAATGATACCTTCTGAACTGCGCGAGTCTGCGCTTTGTTTGTGCTACCTTGTTTATGCAAACTGTCTTTTGCTAATGTCTTTCATTTGAAGAGTTGTATGCTTACGACATGAGTCTTAGCTTCTGACACAAACTTTGTGTTTGTGATTATGCTCTTTGAACAGTCACGAGAACCTGCTACTGCGACTAGTTCCTCGCAGGCTCCAATCACCACCCGATCCCAGGGTCAGGTGGCAAATGATGCCAAGGTGATGGAGTATATGAAGGCTAAATTTGTGAGAATGGAGCAAGATCTGAAGGACGCCCAGGCTGAGCTGAGTCGATTGAGGGCCAGACCCGCGTTGGCCACCCAACGCGAGGATTATGTGCTCGGGGAGATGGAGCTTGTGAACAGGCAACTCGAGTGTAAGTTCGAGTCTTGCTTTGTTTACAAGCTTTTTGCGTAGCTTTTGTCCTTTTGATCTGACTGGTGCGCCCGTGTTTGTAGGCTTTGTCGACAACTTCCAGGCTGAAAGATTCGCGTGGAAGGGCGTCTGGATAGCGTGGTTGACGACCCTACACTGGGCGTCAACACTTTTGGCTTGATAGGTACCATGCCCGCATACTCGCCACCCTGAAGGATCGCGTCTGGCGAAGTGCTGAACTGCTGGAGTTATGCCGGGCAGCGTTTATTCGCCTGAACGAGACTCTTTTTCCTTCGGGGCCACAACCACAAGGGATTCGTGCTGTGTTGAACATCTTCCGCCAAACAAATCCCATTCGAGAGTTGCTGTCTCAAAGACTTGTATTGGAGCCAACGCTGCAATGGCGTATATGCGTAGTCGAAAACCAAGGTTGGTGTTGCGGACACCTGCAGCCGGAGAGGTTCTCGAACAAAAAGACCTGGATGACACGATCCAAGCTGCGGAGACACTAATCGAGTGCACTCGCGAACAGCTTTGCGGTCCCGAGCTGCCCGTAAAGGACGAGCCTGAGGATTAGAATAGTTTGCGAGTGCAATTTTTGTATAGGGGGCAGCCCCCGAGTGTAATTTTTGACTCTTTGTATATTGTATAGTTTGTATACTTTGATTTTTTGCGAGCCCCCGAGTCAGTCGAGCGGGGTTTGTGAAATATGTGTTGGTTATGAACCAATGACTGTGCAGCCCCCGAGTATTCGAGTGCGGCTGCAGAGTTTTTGTGTTCTTTGTTTGGATCCTTGTTACGCAGCCCCCGAGCATTCGGGTGCGGCTAAGGCATTGTGTTTCTGCAAGAGCGAAGCTCATTTGATCGATAACACAGCCCCCGAGGGTTTCGGGTGCGGTTAAGGTATGAATTATGCGGGTAGTAGCCACAAAGAAGTCGAAGGAACATTGATTTTATTCCTCTTTTGAATGTTAGGCTGCAGGCCGCCTCATTAAAAACCTTCCAGTCCCCTTAGGTACCCTGGTAAGGAAAAGAGCGCGTCTGAAACCTGCAGCCATCCGACATATAGCCTATTACATTGTATGACTGTGAGCACTTTATGCGTAGAAACGGCGCAGATGCGCAACGTTCCAAGGATTATGAGAGAGTTCGCCTGTCTTCGCGTGCTTCAGTCGATATGCGCCTCCACCAAGGACCTCCGTGATGATGAAGGGACCCTCCCATGGGGAAGCGAGCTTGTGCACCTTCTTTTGCTTCAGTCGAAGAACCAGGTCGCCAACGACGAAGGACCTGGTGCGCAGTCGACGGCTGTGGTAGTTGCGAAGGTCCTGCTGGTAAACAGCTGTGCGGGCCAAGGCCGTGTCGCGCGCCTCATCGAGCAAGTCGACTGCGTCTTCGAGTGCTTCTTCCGCGTCTTCTTCATTGTATGCTTCAACTCGTGGCGCATTGAACCTTACGTCTGATGGCAGAATTGCCTCTGCACCATAGACCATGAAGAATGGGGTGAACTGCGTAGAAGTGTTGGGAGTTGTGCGTAGGCTCCATAGCACAGATGGTAGTTCTTCGACCCAAGCACCCGCAGCTCTTTTGAGTGGCACCAGGAGGCGCTTCTTGATCCCTCGTCACAAGTCCATTGGCCTTTTCGACTTGGCCATTGGATTGTGGATGCGCCACGGATGCGTAGTTGAGCGTAATGTCCTGCTCTTTGCAGAAGGTTTTGAACTCCTCAGCCGTGAAGTTTGTGCCGTTATCAGTGATGATACTGTTTGGGACACCGAAGCGGTAGATGATGCTCTTTATGAAGTTGACTGCCGTAGTAGCAGTCGAATTTGTGATGGGGACCGCCTCGATCCACTTTGTGAACTTGTCGACTGCCACCAGTAGGTGAGTATGCCCGCCATGCGATGATTTTTTGAGTGGCCCAACCATATCGAGCCCCCATTGGGCGAAAGGCCAGGCCAGCGGTATGTCTTCAACGCCGATGCGGGTGCGTGCGGCTTTGTTGCGAATTTCTGGCAGCCGACGCACCTTTTGACTATGTCCTCCGCGTCTTTGAGTGCTGTAGGCCAGTAAAACCCTGCGCGAAAGGCTTTGGCTACGAGTGATCGACTGCTGGCGTGATGCCCACAGGTACCTGCATGAATATCTCGAAGTATGGCTTGGCCATCTTCGAATGCGATGCATCTTTGGAACATACCTGATATGCTGCGCTTGTATAACTCGCCGTTGATAACGGTGTATGCTTTTGATCTTCGAGTCACGCGTCGGGACTCGGTTATGTCATCTGGTAGCTCGCTGCGGAGTATGTAAGCCAGAAAAGGTTGAGTCCAAGTTGGCTCAATGAGGAGTACCTCGACTGGGGGGTCCTCTGTGCTAGGCGCTTTGCTTTTGGCTGGCGTAGTCGACGGAGGAGGCTCTCGTTTCTCCTTGATAGATCTGTGTTCGATGCGCTCGAGGAAGACACCAGGTGGAATTTGTGCGCCAGTTGAGCCAAGATTGGCTAGCATGTCTGCTTCTTCGTTACTTTCCCTTCCTATGTGCCTCAACTCGCAGCCCTCGAAGCTGCCCTCCAGTGTGTTGTACAGGTCGCGATAAGCGATCATGTTGTCCGCGATTGCGTCGCAGGCCTTCATTGTTTGCTGCACCACGAGGTTGGAGTCGCCGTAGATCATCAATCGAGTGCACCCAAGTGCTTTTGCCATCCGCATGCCATGGATCAGAGCCTCGTATTCAGCCTCGTTATTGGAGGGTAGTTTGAATCCCATCTGCAAAACATAACGTAGCTTGTCCCCTTTTGGTGATATGAGGACGCGCGCCTGCGCCTTCGTGTTTCTTGGACCCATCGAAGTACATGGTCCAGGAATTGGATGTGGCACCCCGATCCAGATGATCGGGTTACCCCATATACCAGTCCTAGAAACACTGGATATATGACAGCTTGATAAACAAAGGCAAAACCAAATATATTCATAAGGCTTCGAGTTCGAACAAATACAAGGTTACAACACGGGTGAGGCTCCAGCTCTTGCGCAACAGGCGCACACAACAGTATGTACATTATTTTTCTAACATCGAGCCTCTAGCGGAAGTCGTAGCGGAAGCGAAGATAGTAGCGTGGCGAGAGCGGCCTTATTCCACAGGGTCCTGCCTGGAATACGGGTTCCTAGTTCTCGTACAGCGGGTACTCAGCGACGGGTGCAGCAGGGTCTGGCCACATGAAAAGCCAGGTGAGTACATGGAATGTACTCGCAAGACATCAGCCCAAAAACAAACAAAGTCTATCTATATGGCATGGCATAGTTCAGAAAGTAACATGGCATGAGTTTGGTTGCGAGGGGGAGTCCAAGCTTAACGGTTGGACAAAACTTACCTACTTACCTTGGTAGGGAAGTTCCGTGGTTGCTGGAATGAGATCACGTTTCTCATCCAACCACATCTAGGCTTTCAAGCCTCTAGCCAACTCTGGCTTAATTCCAGCCAACTATGGCTTTTTCTCTAGCCAACTCTGGCTGTCATTCCAGCCAACTATGGCTACCATTTCCAGCCAACTCTGGCTTTGGGGTTGGGTTTCACATTCATTATTTCTCCATATTCGACAGGACTGACTCATAGCGTGACTTGACCCAAACAACGTCCCATAACCCAGGGACAAGGCTAGACATCCAGATTTACACTCTCGAGAGGTTGCAACTTTTATCCACACGCTGAAGTCTAGGCTTGTACCGCCGGTACCGAAGTACTAGAACCAACCATGGCGGCAGCACAAACCCATACTTCCACAGACGTTTACTCTACCAAGACTCTCCCTGTATAGCCACCGACATAACTCCATGCCTTATGCAGAAGTGAATCCGGCACGTCCCCAACCCATGAGCGACGCCTAGCTCCGGAACCTTCGCAAGCCTAGCCCCGACCAACTATGGTAACCGACTAGACTTGCCAAAGAGGTGGCATCAAAGGAGGCTGATAAAATACCCGGCCATGGTCCGCCCACACGGACGACGCATGGTTGTGCTAGTTGTGTTTGGTGAGTGGCACTATGTGACTCAATCTAGTCGAGAGAGGTGATTATCTTCTTAGTCATTTTCTTTGATTACAGACATCAACATTAACAAAGTAACACAAGGTAACCATACCACAATAACAGCACAGAATAAACATATCACTTGCAGGTAATATAACAATAATAATAATACCCGGGTGACTGTGGCGGGAGACCCGGCCGGTGTCACTCGGGGGTTAGTGTTCACAGAATAATAGCATAAGATTTCAAACGGATGACGGTGGCGGGAGACCCGGCCGGTGTCACCGTAAAAGAATGAACCGAAAAGCACTCATAAAAATGAGAGAGCATCCATTCCACTCGAGGGTTACCCCGACGTGGTGTCAGCAATCTCGGCAGAGAGAACCAAATGGAAAGTCAGCTCCCAAGCGTCGCAGTCCGGGTGGTCTATGCCAACCATATTTGATGGAGGGACAAGGCAAATAACTCTTTTGGCAAATGCCCCCAACTCCGAGGATCATAAGACGACATTCGTCCGCTCCTCACCTCGGCGAAGAAGAAAGAAGCAAACAAAGCCCCGCAAGCGCGAGACGCACAGTTGTAATAATTCCCCCATTCCTTTGACTGAGGCGGTATCACCGGCCATTGTCTCGGGAACGTGAGTGTTGCACAGATAAGCAATGCAAAGGAGTGCAATAATTCAAAATGCAATATGACATGTGAGGTGCAACAGATATTAATTCAGCAGTCAAAATATTTCCTAAGTTCGACCAAGTTTGAAATTGGGTTGGTGGCTTGCCTTCAGCAGAGTGGTAGGGTTCGGGTTCGACTTCAACTTCGTTGGAGAAGTTTGGATCTATTTAAAGAATGAAACGGTATTAAAACCCTTCCTACGGCATCGAACAAACGATCAAGCAAATGAACTTCAAATGAAATACTCTTGATATCATTTGACAGACATTTTGAAAACCAAGCCATCCCAAAAGGATTCATGTGTTTTTGACAATTTTTGGAAAAGTTCTGACCTTCCAAAGATAGCCCTAGCATTTGCCTCTTTTTTTTTCTAAAAAAAAAGAAAGAAATAGAAATAAGAAAACGTTTCAGAAATTTTAAAACGTAACTGGGCCGGCCCATTTAGACGATGGCCCACTGAGCCGAACCGGTACACGCGAAGGAAAAGGAAAAAAAAAGAAAAACAGCACGGGCTCCTCTTCCCCGGCGAGCTCACCGTGCTGGCGAGGACGGCGACGGCGGCTCAGGCCACCCTGGACTCCAGCGAGGATGGATACGGGTTCCTGGTGCTCTGAATCGGAGGAAGGGGTGGAGATATGGTGGGGGAAGGTTCTGGAGAGAGGGGGATCGACCGGAGGCCGTGCGGCGGAGGCGTGCTCGTCGCCGGAGTTCGGGCGCTCCCTAGGAGCTGGCACTGGAGGGGGAGGGAGCTGAGGGGCAGGGGAAGGTGGTGTGTGACTTAGCGGTGCTGGGGAGGTCCTTTTATAGCGAATTCGGGAGTGGCCGTCACGGAGCGCACGGCGAGGTGGCGGGGTGAGCTGGCCACGGCCGGCGAGCTCCGCGTCGATGGTGTAGCTGTGGCGCGTCGCGGAGTCTGTGGCGGCTGTGGGCGGCGTTGAGCATCACGGGCTCACAGGAGGGTGCGGAACGGCACGGGGCGTGGTGCGTCGCTGACTCTCGGGCCGTGGTGGCACTGCTCCGGGCGGCGTGTCCTCTAGCTACTCCGACGCTTGTGGAGAGGAGGTGGAGGGCGACGCGTGCTGGCTGGAGGTCGAGGGGGCGGTGGAGAAGCAGGGGGGGCTCGGGCAGCAGCAGGGGCGACACGGCGGTGATCGACATCTGGCGGCCACAGTGCGGCGCGGCGCGTCGCCGTGTGCTTGGAGCCTTGCGGCGGAGGGCTTGCCGGCGTCGTGGGGCGGCTGGAGGAGCATGGGGAGATGGAGGTGGCCAGGGAGGGCTCGGGGAGCGGCTGGGGGGGGCGTGCTCAGGCGACGAACACCTGGCGGCGCCGACGGCACTGTGCGGCCAGAGGTGATCACCACCCTGGGCATGGCCAGGAGTGACATCGATCCACATCTCCCAGCTCACTGCTCCAAATCGAGTGTGGTTTTGATCTCTGTGCGCAAAATTGCAAATGCAGCAACTTTCCCGACTAGTGTTTCCCCAAATTCCAAAGTTGGTCTATAGGAAATTTTGAAAAAACACTTCTGGTCAAAAGAGCAAAATGCTGTTTTGGTGAAGTAAATGAAATGTAAAAGGGTTCAAATAAATCCCTGAGGTGTGTGCACTCCTAGTGGCTGCGTTTAGGGTCTTGGATCACCAAGGAGAAAACATTTGCTTTGAACTTCGAAAATAAAGTAGAAAATGGGCAGAAACTGAAGTGGAGAATTACTCCCAAATTTTGTAAACAAGGTATCAATTGTTTTTGCATATTTGGGCTATATATTGCCTAGGGGTCATCCCCTAATTTTGGCAGAATTTTTGGAAAGATCTTTGAGGTACTTCCTTTGTAAGGCAAAATAATAGGATTTTGGTTATTGAAATAAAGGAAAATATTGGAATAATATTTTTGGGTGAAATGAGCCAGCAACATGTTCACCAAGTGGGAGGGAATCCAAAACCTAAGATCCCAAACTTGGACAAGATTTGGTAAAAGTTTGAGAGTTTAAAATAGCAGTGAGCACAAAAGAAATAATAATTCCCAAAAATCCAAGAATAGATTTTTAAAGAATTTTTTTGAAAAGACCAAATTTCAGGATGTTACATTGGACACGTATGGTGCTCCAGGTAATTGGGCTTCTATCCACTCGGTTGTGAAGTCGGGTAGGACTTGTGCTTTGATGCTTTCGGGTGCTCGTACTTGATGTCTCTTGGAGCTAGCTCGATGAGCCATTTTGCGACTCGACCCATTGCATTGGGGTTTGTGAGGATATCACCGATTGCTGAGTTACTTACCACGGTGATGGGTGGTCGGTGAAGTAGTGTGTCAACTTCCTTGAGGACATGAATACAGCGTATGCCAGCTTTTGATAGTGCGGGTACCGCTGTTTTGATATGGAGAGAACCTCGCTCAGGTAGTAGACTGGACGTTGTATGCTTTGGATGTGCCCCTCCTCCATGCGTTCGACTACCAGTACGGTGCTCACCACCCTGTTTGTAGCCGAGACATACAGGTAGAGTGGTTCCCGTTCCTTAGGTGCGACGAGGATCGGAGGGCTTGTGAGGATCCGCTTGAGATCTGTGAAGGCTGCTTCAGCTTCTGGCGTCCACTCGAATTGTCCGCCTTCTTCATCAGTCGATAGAATGGTAGAGCCTTTTCACCCAGTTTGCTGATGAATCGACTGAGCGCTGCTACTCGTCCTGCTAGTTTCTGCACATCGTGAAGCTTTGAAGGCCTTTGCATTGTGAGGATGGCCTGTATTTTCTCCGGGTCTGCTTCGATTCCACGGGCAGAGACTAGTACCCTAGGAGCTGCCCGGCTGGAACGCCGAACGTGCACTTCTTAGGATTGAGCTTGATATGGAAGCGTTTGAGGTTTGCGAACGTCTCCCTCAAATCGTCGAGTGTGTGTTCTTCCCTTGTGGTAATGACAATGTCATCCACGTAGACCTGGACGTTGCGTCCAATTTGCTTTTTGAGGCAGTCCTGCATCATGCGCTGGTATGTTGCACCCGCGTTTTTGAGCCCAAAGGGCATAGTTGTGTAACAGTAGACCCCGAGTGGGGTTATGAACGCCGTTTTTTCTTCGTCTTCTTGCTTCATCCTTATCTGGTGATAACCTGAGTAAGCATCCAGAAAGGAGAGTCGTGCGCATCCGGCGGTGGAGTCGACGATCTGGTCGATTCGGGGTAGCGGGAAGTGATCCTTTGGACAGCACTTGTTCAGCGCTGTGAAGTCCACGCACATCCGAAGGATGTCTGTATGCTTCTTCTCTACGAGTACGGGGTTGGCCACCCATTGTGATTTCTTGATTTCCCTAATGAATCCTGCTGCGAGTAACCGGTCGACTTCAGATTCGACTGCGGTTCGCTTTGGGCCGGAGATTCGACGCATCGTTTGCTTGACTGGCTTTGCATCTGGAAACAATTGGAGAGAGTGCTCGGCGAATTCCCTGGGAATACCTGGCATGTCGGCTGGACACCACGCAAATATTTCCCAGTTCTCACGGAGGAATTCGACGAGCGCGCCTTCCTATGCGATAGGCAGGCTCGAAGATATGTTGACTGTCTTGGACGGATCGTCGGGTGCACCTGATGCGACCTTGTGTCATTTGTAGCATTGAAGGATCTGTCGACTGCCAACTTCTTATGCTCCGGAAGGAGTGTGCGGTCGTTGGATCGCCAGGTCGGCGAGTGATTCTTCCACCCCGAACATCTCGGAGATTTTGCTGAACTCGCGGTCGCAAGCATCGGACCTTTGAAAGTTTCCACGGACAGTAATGACTCCTTTGGCCCTGGCATCTTCAGCGTGAGGTACGCGTAGTGTGGCACCGCCATGAATCGAGCAAACGTCGGGCGACCAAGTAGCATGGTATTGTGATTTCCAGTCGACGACCTCGAACTCAATCGACTCTGTCCTGAAGTGGCTTTTGTCCCCGAACGTAACGTCGAGTTGTATGGTGCCTTCTGGGCTAATTGCTTTGCCAGGAACGATACCGTGGAAGGTATTTGAAGATTTTGGGAGGTTTTCGACTGACCTGTTCATTTTGCGGAGCGTGTCCGCGAAGATGATGTTTATGCCGCTGCCTCCATCCATGAAGACCTTGGTCATGGCGTAGCCTCCTATTTGCGCGTCGAGTACCAGAGCCGCGTGCCCTGGTCGAACTACAGCTGGGGATGATCCTCCGACTGAAGCTTATGATGGTTTCCGATCCCTTCAGAAATTCAGGCGTGGCAGGAGGTGCCATGACAGCCATGTTCACCTGTCGAGTGATTAGCTTTTGCTGCCTGTTGAGGGGCGACCCTTTTGTATCATGTACATCTGCCCGTGGGGCTGTGGATATTGATCATCTTCCGCCCGTAGTACGGGTTGTATGGCACCTGCGAGGTTTGCGCCTGGAGCAGGCTGTGGTGGTGGTTGCGGCGGCTGTGGCGCCATGAGAGCGGGCACAGCGTTCGGCTGTGGTGCGGGTGCAGGCATGGGCTGAGCAGGTGCTGGCCATTCCTCTTGAGTCGTATCACATAGTCAGTCGCCATTTGGTCGAATTCCCTGCAGTTCCTTAGGGTGTGATTGGAGCGTAGTTTTCCGTCGTCCCCCTTGAAGAGGTGGAATCTGCACCAGTCGTCCATCTTTTCCTCGAATGACCGCTCGGGTTTTGCGTCGCTGCGTTTGCGCCATTCTTGCCTTTTGTAGCTGTCGCTCCGCTGCTCGCGATCTCGACTGTCCGTCGATCATCCGAGCGTCGATTGCTTCTATCTTGGTCCTCCCGAGTTGTGTGTATCCAGCCGCCATGAACTCGGGTCTGTTATCGTCGTAAGGACGTTTGGAACGTTTGCGCCTGCGATCTTCTCTGTATGAATCTCTGCGGCCTCGACTGCCGCTTTCGTAGTTGTCGCGTGGTGGGGAAGCACGGGATCTGCGTACAGAATCCTCTCCATCTGCCCACTCAGTCGCAACTTTGATGAGGTCAGCCAGGGAGGTTGGCTTTTCACGACCAGTGCCTCTTTGAAGTCTTTCCTGGCGAGACCTTGTGTGAAGGCATCCATGGCCCTGTCTTCTGACACTTTGCCAACCGAATTGCGTATTTCGGTCCACCGCCGTATGTATGATCTCAACGACTCGTCTGATCGTTGAGTGCATGCCCTTAATTCTTCGAATGTCTTCGGGCGCTCACATAGAGGCTCGAAGTTTTTGATGAAGTCTCTGCGGAAATCGTCCCACGAGTCGTATGATGATGGAGGGAGCGCCTTGAGCCAGTCGCGGCAGTTCCTTCGAGCATGAGTCGTATGTACTGCATCGCCGTGGTGTTTGTGCCACGCTGGCATGCCACGGCGAGTCTGTAATCTTCTAACCACCCGGAAGGTTCTTGGCGGCCATTGTACTTGGGTTGTTCGCCTGTCAACTTGAACCTTTGGGCATCCGCGTCTCACGGATGCGTCGGGTGAAGCACAATGCTCCATGGCTCTGGTTCGCGATCAGAGTATGAATCGCTGCTATAGGATCTTCGAGATCTGCTTCTGCTGGACCTGTGCCGGCGCGTGCTTCTCCTTCCTTCATCCGAGTGGTGGCTGCGACCACTGCGATGATGTGCTGCGTGTCGTGAGTCGACTATGTCGCGATCGCGATCCTTGCTGGAGTTTTGTCTTCTGGCTGTATAGCCTGTGCCGCTAGAGCTAGCGATTTGAGTTGTTGGCGATGCAGGGCTGCGTTAGGGTCATTCGCCGGAGGTTGTATTGCCTTGAGGTAAGCACCTACGGAGAATAATGCACCCGCAGCAGTTTTGGGCACTGGGATTCCGTTAGCGTCCTCTGTCATGAACGACAGGTTACGGGTGATTGCTACCCTTTCATGTTCTGGAAGGCTTGCCAACCGCGACCTAGGTCGTGGGGTTGGTTGCTGTGTGGACCGAGGGATTGCTCCCTTCTTCGGGCACTCGAGAGGCTGGCTGCCTTTTGCGCTCTTCGAGCGTTGCTCGGTAATTTTGCAGTCGAATTGACTCCTGCCAGTTGAAGTACTGGAAGGTCAACATCTCCTCTGGGGTGAATTTGGTGGCATCATTGTGCACTCCTTTATGACTTTATCTGCTTTTGCTGCCATCTCCTCCGTGATTGTCAGGTTGTGACCCCATCCGGCATGGTTACCGTGCATGGGAATTGTGCGGCCTGCGAGCGGCTGCGTCTGCGGATGATTCTGCGGAGAAGGCCACGTAGACCTGATGGGGCGTGACCCGTGGACAGGTGTATGTGCTGTCGATTCCAGTCATGGACTCGACGTCGCCGTCGAGGCTCATGTCAGAGCCAGTGTGTTCATCGAGTAGATCTTCGAGGCGAATCTCGTTGTCGATGTGCTCATCGCCTATGCTCATCTCGGTGTTGGCGAAGCCATTATGGATTTCTGAGTCGAGGTTGGTGTTGGTGAAGATCTCCGAGTCGACGTTGCTGTCGTTATGAATCGCGGGCTCGTAGAAGTCATCGAGGGAGATCCCGCAGTCGAAACTCTCGTCGAGTGGTAGGTTGAAGTCGATGTTGCTTGTGTTGTATGCTGATTCTGCTTCCTCGCCTTGGAGTTCCGTCATCATGAACCTGTCGAGCTCGCCGGTCGACATGGTTGTTGCGGGCGAGCAGGCTTCAGGAATCGACGACGGGGCGAGCGCAGTCGACGGAGCCTCGAGTGCACCCAGCGCCAGTTGTTGCGGATCTGTCGAGTCCTGCGTGCCAAGATTGTTTACGAAAAAATTGAATGCTCCAACAGTCAAACTCAAACCTGATCAAGGCCGGAAAACGCCTCCTGAAGCTCTGGCGAGTGCGGATTGAAATTCATTGGAAGAGCAGATGCGCTTTTTGCAGGTGAAGCGGGCAGGCTGCCGCTTTTCGAGTGGATCGGCGAGTCGCCGTGTGTCGCCTGGATCGGCGAGTTGCTGTTTGCTGACATGGCCGGCGAGTTGCCGTTTGCAGATGAGATCGGCGAGTTGCCGTTTGCTGGTGTGATCGGCGATTTGCCGTTTGCTGTTGGGACCGGCGAAACTTCGAGTCCAGCGCTATTCTTTCCCACAGACGGCGCCACTTGACGAGGGGTAGACTCATCAAGACCCATGGTTAAGGTCCCTAGGTTATGAATATGGGGGAGAGAACGTGGTAGAGCTGGAAGTATCGTCGGCTGACAAGCAGGGCAAAGATTTTACCCAGGTTCAGGGCCCTCGTGTGGAGGTAACACCCCTACGTCCTGCCTGTCTGTTATTGATTTGTGAATATGATGGTTACAAGGATCCCGGCGAGATGTCGATCTCGCTAGGGTTTGTGGCTCTGGTTGTTCGTTGTCTGGTTCGATGGCCCTCCCAGTCCTTAAATAATAGGCTGGGTCTCGGGTGTTCGTAACCGACTCGATTTACAAGTAAGGAAACTCTAAACCGACTATTGCTTCGCCAAACTTGGAGGATACTCCATCTTCGTGGGCCTCCCTTCATGGGCTTCATGTAGGCTCTGATAGTTGGGCCTAGTCGATACGTGCACCAGGTACCCTCATGGTAGGGTACCCGATAGGCATACCCATGTCAGCGACCGTGTACCCGCACCGCCCCCCCATCCTCCATCCTCCCTCGCCGCTCCCTCGACGCAGCACCCCAAGCCTTGCGTCGCCGCCAGCTTGCTCGACTCCGGGTGCCGCTGCTGGACTCGCGCGGCCGCTCTTCCCTCCGCCGCAGGACTCGCCGCCAGCTTGCTCGACTCCATTGCCGGTGCTCCAGTCGCCCGCCCCCTCGCCGCAGCTTTACTCGCCCGCTCCATTCCCGCAGCTCGAATCGCCCGCTTCTTTGCCACAGCTCGAGTCGCCCGCTCCATTGCCGCCGACTCGCCGTCGCCAGGAAAAAAAATTCCCCAGCTCGGAGAAACCGAGACGACGGGACAGAGTGAGCTCGCGGGACGCCGGCGCGTGGCAGAGAGGGTTCCCCCACGAACAGAGGCCGGTTTCGCTGACGCATGGGTCCCACTCGAGAAAAACTACTCCATGTACCGGTCAAACCTGGTTTACAGCGTGGGGAACATGACTTGACGGCCATGTCGCCGCAGAGCAATTATGGCTCGAATAGATGCCGCATGTGAGCTATTACGTGCAACGACGTTGCTGCCTGTCCAATTACTCGAAAAAAACGTCGCATCTGAGCTATTCGCCCCTCAGGGAGCAGCGTCTCGAGCTTGATGGTCCTGCTCTGAACCCACGTCGGAATTCCGTTGGCACCCACTTCCATTGACCACAGATAGATGCTAGCTAAACCCATCAACATCGACGAAATTCAGCAGGCCTTCCTCCGCCTTCATGATGACTATGCACGTGCCATGGAAACTGGCCGGCGTGGCGATCACCGACAGATGCGGCGTACTTAGTTGGTATTCAAGGATGTTCTTCCTCCCGCAGCTGAAGTAGAGTGCATCTCCCACAAGGACGCTGGGCATCATGTCGACCAAAACATAGGGCTGATGATAAGAGCTGGTCTCGCTCCACGCTCCAGACTCCGACAAGTAGACGCAGGCAGAGATGGCGGTCTGGGCTGCCGGGGTTAAAGAGGTGACGACGAGGACCACACGGAACGGGCCCCCGTGGCAGCCGATGTGGTGGCAACCTTCCGCGGCGCAGAGCACGGCCGCATTAAACTTGCGGCTGGCGCGCTCCCGCAGCAAGATCCAAGGATGATTGGGCAGGCGGCGCTGCTCGTTGGTGATGGGGTTCCACACGACCAGGTCGATGGCTCCCTCCGGGTCAGGGCTTGGGGCGGCGAATAGGGCGCGGCCGTGGCGGCAGTCGAGCACGAGCCACCCGGAGAAATCGCGACCTGCAGGACGGATGGCGGAGGTGGAGACGAAGCGAGAGTAGTAGGGCTCGTCCCCCTTCAGCATGTGGAGGTATCCCAGCAGCGGAGGCATCCGTGGAACTCGCGGTAGCGGCGTCGGAAGGTGGGGTCGGAGAGGACGCGACGCCAGGGTTTACTAACGAGGGAGGCGCGCGCGAGGCACGCGGGGTCGTCCTGCGGTAGGCGGAGGAGGATCTCGCCGACGAGGTCGTCCACCAGCGTCCGCGGCGGCGCCGCCATGGTTGCTGCTGCGGTGGAGGCGGGCGACGAGGGTTTGGGTGCGCGTCAGCCCGATGCTGAAAGGATTTTTTTTTTTTTGAAAGGGACACGGATACAGTTTGGAGGCGGGCGACGAGTCAAACTGTATTAGATTTCAGACTTTGTATAGGCAGAATGACCATCATGGTTGCACTGAAAACAATTTGATTGAGCAACTAAACATATCAGTTTTCAACTTTACACAAAACCCATAACTGGGTCTTCATCTCAGAGTACTTGGAACACGTACTAGAGGCGTCAATGACCTGCCTTTTGGTTTGACCGCGACGACAAACAAGTGTTGATGATCAAGAGGAGGTTCCAAGACCTGGAAACTTGCCCTTGGGTGTGTTGGTGACAGCAACAAGGTAGTTGCTTATATCACGGCGACACAATGGGCACGTCGTCACCTTGTAGAACCACGGCAGGATACACTCACGGTGGAAGGAGTGAGAGCATGGCAGCCTCACCATGTCTTGAGCTGCCAAGCCCTCCTCCATACATACACAACAGTCGGCGGCGGAAGGCATCGTCGTTGCAGCTGCGGTGTTGTCCAGGTGCTGCAAGCACGCGAGGAGCAGCGCCTTGGGCTCATGGTAGATAATGTCAGCCTAGATAGTGAGAGTCAAGTCGACATTGTAGCGCAGGGCGACACCCCGAGCTTCTGCATGTGGCGTCGAAAAAAACCCCACGATGGTGGTGGCAATCTCATGGGGCATGAAATGATCCCAGTTGTCAGCAACGAGGTCGAAGTCACGGAGAAGCGGCGTCTGCATGAGCATATGGTGGACGGCGTCGCGGCAGGCCGAGTAGCTCCGGAAGAAAGTGTCTGGGTCGTAGAGGTCGAAGGATTGCTCAAATCTCTTTGGATCCTCCTGGTGCACACAGGGACGGAGGAAGGGGGGGACGAGCAGGGGCTAAGCCACCCCCAACAAATTGATTTCCTTCATATACTCCATTATAAGCATGCTTATAATTAGTAGTTCTAAGCTAATTCGCCCCCTCCAACTTGATTCTGCCCCCTCCAATACTCAAAGCTGGCTCCGTCCCTGGGTGCACATATGGAGGCAGCTCCGGGTCTGCGCCTCCCACCGCGCGGACAAGGTAGCGCACTATGAGGTTGCCCTGAACGCGCACGCAGCACCTGCCTTGTTTGTTCTGGTTGATTTTTCGAACCATCGCCCCTGCTCCCTTGATCCGGCACTCAGTCGAAGCTGCGGCCAGTGGCGACATGCTCCCACTTGTTGCCCAAGCAGGCAAAACAAATTTCATCGGGCGCCCGGTGCATATAAATAATACGTCCACGGACGAAACAAAATCAGAGTCCTAGTACAGATTGATGCCGGAAATAGACACAGCCTGCGTTCTCCAAGAACAGAACATACTCTAAACAAGGTAATAAATTATGTTTGAAAAAGGTTGCTTTAATAAACAAGGTAACAGGTATTCCCAATTCTGATTCCTGGCACATCAAAATGATGCAATAATTTTACTAAATTTTTGCAATTATGACAAGTTTATTTTACTTCCGTCTGATTCAAATTTGTGATAGTAGAACTCCTGGCTTTTACAGTCAAACTGCACTAGATTCAGACTTTGTATAGGCAGAATGAACATCATGCTTGCACTCAAAACAGTTTGATTGAGCAGCTAAACATATCAGTTTTCAACTTTACACAAAACCCATAACTGGGTCTTCATCTCAGAGCAGCTGGATGGATGGATATTTCATATGTATATGTCATATTACTTATATATATAGATTTTGGCCACATCCTAGTAGCTACAAGCTACTAAGGTATGGGTAGCTAGCTTATACTACATATGTACACACACGTCTTTTCGTCGTCATACTGTACGCTAAGGATCTCCATCGGCAGGTTTCTCTCCTGTCCTGGGGTCCTGGGGAAGCGCTTTCGTCCGACTCAGTATCGATTCTCTGATCGCCTTGTATTTCTTCAGCTCCTCCAGCGCGTCCGCTGCCGTCTTTGATTGGAGCAAAGCAGAACTCGATGCGGCGGCACCATGTTCCTCGGTCATGACCCTCTGAACCGAAGATTCTCGAGGAACTGGGGGAGGAGCTGTGATTGACGGGCGACTTTCCCTGAGGCACGGGGCCGTCTTGAGCATTCGCACAAGAGCTCCAATGGTTGCAGCTGGATTCCTCGTCACTGAGCCTCCAGCGTCCTGATTTGGCACTTGGCACCCCCTATCCGAGATACAAGCCCTGGAATTTTTTGAGAGTTTAGTTTATATGATAAAAAAGATGAATATCTGAAGAACTGAAAGAGAAGTAAATCCAGTGTCTACGAAAGTAGTCGTCGAACTTGGGCATTCCCCCCGTGTACTTGTGATTTTGTGAACAAAGGGGGATAGGCTGCTGGATAAAAGGGGGATAAATGCATAGTGATCAACTTTTTTTTTGAGGTTTAAGTGTGATCAACTTATCCCAGCATTATTTTATTAGGTTAACAGAGAACATTTAAATCAGGTGGGTGTAGAATAAGTTTTACCTTCTTGCTTAGCTAAATAGCTTTTTTTTAACTTGCTTAGCTAAATAGCTTGCAATTGCTACAAAGAATAGCTAATAAAACGGAAAACAAAATATAAGGAGTGGTTTATCCTTCAAGAGTAAATTTGTAGATAAATTGTTCACGACTTACAATTTGGCCAACAGTTATTCAATCATTAGGATTCATGATCAAATCCCAAGAAAAAATTAGGGAATTAAGAAAGATATTGGATGAAAAGGATAAGCTACGGTGAAATTCCACAGTGGCTAGCCATATATGAGCATTTGAGGCTATATGCTTATATCGATTCAGTATGACTAGTGGTCTGCAAATAGGATACAGCAAGGAAACAGACAAGTAGTTTTTAACTAACCAACCTTCACATTTATCCATAGAAGTCCTCTCACGTTCCTTGCCTAAATATTAATATTTTCATTTTCACAGGGTTAAACTTAGGGTATGCATGATATTTTGCTTTGAGTGTCTACCTACTGGATTAGTAAACCCTAGAAGAGCCAAGTTTCACATATAAGGAACATATATCCTCGTTTCAAGCTGCTCATTCTTATATACACCACAGAACTTCACAAAAATCAATCCAGACTCGACACAAACCAGGGATGGGCCTATATTGGACGGACCTAGGGTAGGATAGGCTCAGGGTCTGTTTCCCAAAATCCATACCAAATTAGCAACAATTGCTTACGATGTCTAGCCGCTTTAATCTTGCGTTCCCTCAGTTCTCTGAATGGCTCCCCTCCTCCCAGGTTATGTAAAAAAATTCAAGTCTCGCCCCCAGTCCCCACACAGCTCAACCTATCCATCCGACTGTTAGCCAAGAAACTCTCCTACTGCACTTCTATCAATTACTAGAGAAAACTAGAGACATAGGCTGTCTCTGATTTTCCATGTACACTCAAAGTCACCCCATATCACAATTTATATGTTTCTATGAATGCAGTACATACAATATACTGAGCACTGAACAACAAGGATAAGTGAAAGAATCGAGCTAACATAGGAAAAAAGGAACTTAGGAATAAGAATAGCATTGAGAAGTGAGAACAGAGCTACGAAGAGAAAACTTGGAAATATTACAATTCAGTCTCTCGGAAGTTGTTTCATATATTAAGAAGGTGAACAGTAGTATTTTGTATTCAGCCTCGAGACATAAAAGGATAGTTTCATCTGAACAAAGGCAATAGCCCAGATAATTAAAGATGTACACATTTATGAACTATATATATTGCAAGTGGTCAGTTAGCTTATCTCGATCATAGAGAGAACAAGATGTGTTTCCATAGAAAGAACCATGAAATAAAGAACCCTCTGCTAATATATTGCCAATTAATATCAGGAAAAAAGTTTTCTTAAGTTCTGACTTGTACAACATAATACAAGCAAATATGTAGCCACTGAGCATCTAAATTAGTAAACAAGCATGCCGCCCTCTCATTTAGACACCACCAATATAAAATTGAACTTTGCAACTTCAGTTGAATGTAACTATAAGTGCAACAAAGAAGTTGATAGACCTGAAAGTGTAGTAAAAAATTATAGTGTTCCCTTCTTATCTTGGGACAAACAAATTTTCTAGGGCACATGAACTTGACTACACTTCAAGATGTCACGATTGCAGTTTGAAGATTAGCAATCGTGGATTTATCATATAGTTGTTGCTTCGAATGCCATGTTCACTACAAAAGTACAAAATATAGAATTGCCTTAGTTTTAGATCACCGGTCAACTGACTGACATAACCCTGTGCTAACTAAAAGGAAGAAATGAAGGACTGCCCTGTAGCTGCCAGATTAGAATAAGATATATTTTATCGCAATTGAGCTACTATTTCATACAGACATCTATATACTCAGATAAATCACACAAATTTTCGCAAGCATGTACGTGCGAAGGGAATCATACATAAACTACAAGCAAATTGCTTTAACACTTAGGTGCTGTAGCACAATGTCACAAACCATACAGATTTTTGCAAAGGAGGAGACTAAGATTACCTATTAAGTTGATCAATGATGATATCTCTATCTTCCCATGCAAATACCAACTCCCTCTCGTCCAGTTCATCTGTGATAAAAAGTTTGCTTGAGGTCCGAGTCAACTTCAGTCCATGAAAATACCCCAAATCATCTTTACCAAAAGATAGTACCTACATGAAGGACATAACCAGAACATTCATCAGTAAAAGAATCAGGTGGATCCAAACCAGAACCTCATAATGATACTAATGTTTGCTTTAGCAAGCTACACATGTTACTTGAGGAGGTCAAAAAATAGCTATGTGATTACCTTTTGCAAGGCGTTGTTATTCTCAAATTCACCAAACTTGACCAAATCCTTCCTCATGTTTGAGTTACCGTCAGGAGATGGTGTCAGATAATTTTGAGATGACTGGTGTTTACCCTTCAATGATGGAGAAGGGGGCAGCCCACTGCCTACTCCACCATCCCTCACAGTGGGAATAACTACAGGAGCACTCTCATATCGGAACAAAGGATTTTTGGGGTAGCTAGCTGAAGGGGAGCGGGATGGTGATGGTGACAAGGGCGGTGACGGATAGCATTCTTCCAATCCTGTAGCTTTTTTCTTCCCAGAGGACAATGTGCTATGTGGATGTGAACATGTCGTTGGAGAATTTTCATGCAAAAGCACACGTGGCTGCAGGCGCCCACGGGGTTCTGAATTCATGGAAGAAGGAGATGGTGATGCTGATGGTCTAGCTCCATGTTCGATACTCCAACTATGGCGTCTGGTCATTGCGGCACAAGCAGGTGTGATGCCATCAGAAGGCAGGGAACTGAACTTCCTGAGAAAGTCTGTTGTGGGCTCCCAACGTAATCCGGTATAATCTCAGTTGGCATGGGTGTGGTTCGCTCAGGTGCAGCCACAACCTCCAGCACTGGCACATAAGAAACTGACAAGCTCAGGCACCCAAACAGAGTTTCAATTGGAGAAAATGCATAGTGCTTCATCTCAGCATCCTCTGCCCGGGTGAACGGCTCGGCAAATGATGATATCTTGTGTGACAGGTTCAGTGGACGGATTCTCCCAGATGAATTCAGCTCCCTGAAGAGATTGTACGCTGGCAAGAGCCTGACAACCAGATGCAATGACCGGAATAACACTGTTGAGCCCTTGTATGTACTCCTGTACAAGCTATGATCCTCAGCCGAGCTGCTCCTAGACTTCCTGCTGTTATTCTTGCTGCCATTACCATTGCCACTGCCAGACTTGCTGGTTTCATACTGTATCACCCACCTCTCTATGATCTTACCGCCCTCGGTACTGGCGGTGTTGGTATTGTCACGGTGCATCATCACAATATCAATAACCAATGGCTCAAGATTGCTCTGTCTCCACAGGTCAAAGTTCTCAAGTGCGGCTGGGCAGTCCCGGAGAGCGAGGTTGAACCACCGGTCACGTGGCTGGCTGCCAGACAGCGGTGAGGACGGCGGCGAAGGCCGCGTGAAGCTGCGGGATGATTCGTAGGGCGAGCGTGACTCCAAGATGATGTGGAGGCTCTTGGCGAAGAACTCGGTAATCACTTGCTCCACCATGGCGGCTCTGAGGAAGTAGCGGCCATAGTTATGTAGTTGGGGGATGCCGCCAAAAGGAAGGAATCGGCCAAATTTGGAGCTACTGGAGACCAAGAAACCGAAGGGAGAGCTAAAATTTAGAATCGGTAATGATTCTGAAGCCTCTCCAGCAACAAGCTGGCAAACAAAATTCACGAATTCTGGGTGGTCTAGGACTTCGATTTGATTTGCGATTTGGTTCCTTGGAGCAAGAGAGTGAAGCTACCAGATCAAATCCGATGAGATCGGAAGGCTCACAAACAGAGCAAGAACCCTAAACTAAACCCATCAAGAACTGAAGAACAACAAAAAGTCGAACCTCGAAACCGCACAAAAAACGCAGCTTTTTACCCCGGATTCCCCACGCAACAAGCTGAGAAAAACACCAATTTCGTGGGAAACAACGCAACGAAACTAAGAAATGAGCAAAAAATAAAATAAAAAGGTTACGGCTTGAACGGAAGAACCCTAGCAAAATCCCTAGAAAGCTAAGGGAGTGAGCTCGTGGAATCCCGATTCGAGCCCAAGAAAACGGAAGGGGGGCCGCATTGGAAGCGAACCCCTGTTGTGTCGTGGCGGATCCGAGCAGCCGGGGCCTAGTGGTGGCCGACCACGAGGAGTCGCGGCGGAACTAGAAGTGAACTCGAGTCCATGGAGGAAAGAGGGGATAAAGAGATCACCCCAAGCCGTTGCCTTCCAGTTCCAGGGGGAGAATTGATTATAACCCCCTTCTTCGTTTACATCCCTATAATGTATTAGTCTCATTATTATCTAAGTTGACAATTTGCCCTTGCCTATATCTTAAGTCAAGTCGCACGAGCAGGAACAGAGAAACTTGCTCGTCAGCTTTTGCTCTCCCCGTTCGCAACCTGGCCGCCGGAGCTGCGGGGCTTCCGCCGTCGCCCCTGGCCGGTCAGCTGCCGGAGCTGTAGGGCTCTTCGCCGTCGCCCTTAGCCGCCCAGCCGCGGCCCTTACCTCCGTCGCCCCTGGCCGCTCCGTCGTCGGAGTCGCGGAACTCGCCGCCGGCGCCGCGGACCTCGCCGTCGGAGCCCTGGCCGCGGACCTCGCCTTCGTCGCTCCTGGCCGCATCTCCTCGTTGTCTGCCGCCCTCCATTGCTGTCCGCCTTCCTCCAGCAATTTTTCGTGGATTTTGCTTGATTTCAGATAATAATTAGACTAATTTACAATTATTGCCTTAATCAGGAGATAGTACTCCAAAGGGGGCCATCAGCAACAATTAGTCTGAATTAGGGG